>MJUU01059244.1:70094-102316 GCA_002080025.1 Modiolus philippinarum | reverse complement strand
GGTTGTAACATAGTACACGATGAATATAGGTGGGTAGGAAATAGATAGAAGAAGGATAAGGTTGCAACAGTAAGTATATAGATAATAGTGTTGCATACAGCTCTATATATTATGAATGATAATGTGCTGGTAAGGTGAGCTGCAAAGGTAGAATATATGATCCCGAATGCCAACAGTGATGAAAATCATCTTTTTTAAACCTGTTAACATCGGAAAATCCAGCAAGGTCTTCGGCTGGATTCGAACCCCTGCTTGTTGTCATCTATGGCAACACCGCCTGCACTCTTTTTTATTTTAGTTTTATTGTCAAAAGCGGTTTATACATGTAGCAAGCATAATGACTATCAAATTTGCATACCATATTTGTTTTAACTGCTTTTTCGCTCTCATAAAAAACTTTAACAACGCAACAACGATTCCAATGTAGTAGCTGTGAATTTTTATTCCCTTCACAAGTTTTGCTTCTAATACGAACGGTAGTTTTTTAATCTTTTCCATTTTAATTCTGTGTTTGCCCACTGTTTCATAACGTTCTTCAATTTTTGTAATACAACAGATGTCAAACAGATGAATGTTAGTAACAACGCGCAATTTCATTGGTTGTTTTGCAATGAGATGACGTCTCTGGTTGGTCAAGTAAAAATCGCGTGAGGTCTACTCACTCTGAGGTACAAGCAAGGAAATACTGTCTCCAACAATCAGCGAAAAGCAAAACTCCTCATCATTAAATAATGACTACTATTGTAATTGGTTGCTTTTCAATTTTTTTACGTATGAAGTTTCAAAAGTCCATCAAATATCAAAGTGGATCGGTCGTTCCTCTTTTTATTTATTTTCTCTGAAAAAGGCTTTGAAATATTACTTGTCAAAATTGAGAAACGTATTTTATAAAGTATTCTTTAGTTCGTCCGTATCTCGACAATTAACTCGAAAGTTGGCATTGCAATCCATTTCTTGAGTTGACCCCAATATTTACTCGACTCAAATTATAACTCGAACTTAAACTTGAACTTGTACTCAAACTTAAACTCTACATGGAATCCGAACTCGACGGTAATCCACACCCAATGCAATGCATGAGCCTAGTGGGGTACTTAAATAATGCAGCAATAAATGTTTACTTAAGTGAAGAGGTCAAAAATAAAACATACCAATACAAAGGCAATGCAACTCGAGATATCAGAATTGAAAATAACAAAATACCGAGGTTACTGAAAATTTAGGTTCTGCATATGCGCATTTCGACAACTTATGTCTCATCAGTGCAGATAAAATCAAAACTTTTGGAAATTCATGAACCGAAATAATTGTAAACGCTGATAGAGAACAAATTCCCAATAGGATATAAATAGGAAAGCCAAAATCAGCTAAGAACAGAGCTATGCAAGGGGAAGATACTCCTTAAGGTTTAAAAAAAAATCCTGAAATTTAGATATTACAAATTTTTAAACAAAATCGGTTTAAATGTAACCATAAGATCTTCAACAATGAGCTTTGCTCATACCTGATAGTAAGTTCAAGACGACCCCTAGCACCGGTTTGAGCGGAATTCTTTCCTTATTGTCGACAACACTAAATCCATGTATTTTCTGGTTATCGATTTGGGATTAGTAAGTGGGAACACGTTAGCGATCTTTGGACTCTGTGTAAGTTTTTTCCGGAGATATAAGAATTTACTGGGACTTAATTTTGGTGTGAAATACCAAATCCTGGCGGGCGACGTCGTCATGTTTATTGAGGGAAGTAATTTCTTTGATAAGCTAGGGTAAAAAGACCTGGGTAATTTCGGACGGGAGTTTTGAATCCAACATTAAGACGCTTCCCGTCTTTTTTGAGTTCAATTAATAACCGCACCCCCACCCTTCTAATAAAGAGAGAAAAAAATCTTCTCACCCAGTTTCTTCAACATTCATTTGCATTTATACAATAAACTTCTTTTTGTGCACAAAAATTATGCCTCTATCGATCAGACCAACAATTTTCCTTTTCTGCCCCTTTCTTTGTTATCCCACCCCCGTTCCCCCATTTCCTTTCACACCGTGTATAAATATCCGGAATAGTACTGATACTTGCCAGATAATATTTTATTTTACTAACGCCGTAGAAGTAAACAAACTGCCAACCACAAACAGAGAAAATGACAGACATTACATTGGAAATAAGTGGCGTTCAATCTCAGATCGTCCTAACTGATGACGGATTTAAATATACACAAGAAGAAAATAAATGTAAGTTTTTTTTTTATTAAAATGTTGTTATTGCTTGACAACATATAAACTTAATAACTACATCTCTTTTATAAATGTTACGGGCTGAGACAAATCTTTCATTTTAAACAACTTTCCCGATTAACAAATTTACACACTAGGTCATGTGTAATTCGATTATAACAGTGAAGTACTGCAAAAATAACTAAGATGATACACATGATAGAAAATATTTGATAAATACTTTATCTCTCGGCTTTACCTGATCACGCATACATGTTACGCTAGTTTTATGGTTATATCTAATAAGTTTTTTGTAGAATCACTAGTCAGCTTTACCATGCCTACTGTATACGTAAACCTAATTTATAGTGGTACCGTTGAATAATTACACATGGCATGCATATCTTTATTCATTTTTGTCCAAAGACAGATTGATTTTAATTTCGTAGAATACATGATTTAACTTTACACCAGATGCAGAAAACCTTTATTGACCACCGCCATTGAAACTTTTTGAATTTAACTATGAATTGTAGATTAATTGTATTTTAAAAAACACTGCGAATCATGGCGGCACATTAATTGTTTATCCTGATTACTGGTAAGTTTATTGCTCCATAATAAGTTTAGTTAGTAATATTTATCACTGGTCCATAGAGACATATAACAATACAAACATATAACATAATATCGAAGTTGCTTTTAATTTGGATTCTGAATATGCGCATTTCGACAACTAATGTCTCTTCAGTGAAGATAAATCAAAATATTAGAAATCTATAAACCGAAAACCGAAATATGTGTAAAGACTGATAGAGAACAAACTACCAATAAGATCAAAAGCCAAAAAATCAGCTGAGGTCAGAACTAACACAACGAACCAAATTATTATAAAATTGTGAATATTGTTGAAGCGAGCATGGTCAATTTTTTATCAAACAAGTTGCAATGGCAAATTTATGTATATATGATATAGTGAACAAATAATAATGTTAGAAAATTATATCAACTTGTTGTCTGCTGCTTTTCCCGGGCAGCTTTTATATACATGTACTAGAATTTACAGTATTATGAGATCGTATATTGTATTTAATAATTGACCGGTTTTAGAAGCATTATTGTGTATATTTTCACCGAAAGTCTACATAAATTATTGACATTTATAATAATTGATCTCAAATAGCAACTACAGCGATGTAATTTAGATTGAACATGTAATGATGGTGTTCATAACAGTTGACCTTTCGAAAAATTGCTTTAGAAAATTTAATGAGTTTATAAAATTGGTCATATGAAGGAATAAGTTTCATTGGGCAATAACGGTTTAACCATACCTCCCAACTCAACAAATTACAGGTCATTCAAAAGGAACACACAACCACAGCCAGTGGAAGTAGAAGTTTCTTGAATGGCTTATACATCTGGTGGCCCATCTTTTTAGGGAATGGTTGTAATGTCCAAGAAACAAAGGTGGTAGAGATGGGATACATCGGAATCCGATTTGTTTTGGAGTGGTTGTTACTCTGAACACAAAACAAAAGGGGGTGTTCTAACTTCGATACCGGGCTGTCATGGTGGGGAGCGTTTTTAATCAATAACAAAATGTCGAAGCTACAGATGTACATTTCCACAATTTTATAGAATTTCTCTTTCTCCATCTAGCAATACATGGTGAATTTGAAACACACGCATAATTTCAAAAGATATGTCTTTATACATAAAATTCGTTGTCTGTGTCCTTAAACTTCGAGAGAAAAAAAGAGTTTGATTTTAATAGTTTAACCTCGGGTGTCAGTGACATGTGTCATAAAATAGTGAAAGTGTTCAAGGAAAGGTGTATTGTAAATTAGTTTGGTATACAGAATAACTTAAAAACGCTAACTAAACATGAATCAAGTTTTTTTGTAAGAACTATCATTGTCCATTGTTGTCTACAAACATTTGATGCATTAATTTTTATGACGACATTTATTTGAATTCAGTTTAGTTTTCGTTTTAGATTGACGGTTCGGTTCTCACTTACTTTTCTGCAATATTCGAAAAGACTAATTATGATTATATAACTCTACCATTAGGATATTAAAATGCTATCTACGCCTCTGCTTAATTGTATTTTTTCGATATTTTCAATCATTAATAATTATAAATATTCTCTGAAATTGTCACACACACATAAATGCAAATTTATGATATGCTAAAGACTGTAGTCCAAACAGTAAATTCTGACTGGCTTTAAGCCATATTTTTTGTTTACATGACAACCCCCTTGACTACCAGGAACTAAAAAATCTACACTCGTATAAACCCTGGAATTTATCATCCATGGGGAGGCGATATCACTACGAGTAAAGAAAGATACATGGTGTTAACTGATCAGAACAAGTCTGGTTAAATACCTGTCAGTTAAATACCTGTCAAATTTGACGAATTAGGCGTGTTTTAAGCGGTTTTACGATCGTCACATGAAAATTCAGGAAAAGGAGATTTGCAAGACATGTTATTTCGTATTACTAACTGTGTTTAAAGAGGGATAATGAGATGCCGATCAGTAGCCAATTAAAATCGAGATTACATCTACCATGCATTATTCACGTGGTTAGACAGCTGAGCTTGGATTCAGCGATGTTTTTAAGTGATGTCACATTCATGGAGTAGTGTATGCCGATTAACAGTCCACCGGTCCTGTGAGAATATTGAAATTAAGTTGATGTCAAAGAGTTTGCAGAGTTGAACACGGCTTCATTAACGACGTCAACAAACAGTGCTGCAATTCACGAAAGTTACCCACGAAAGGTCATTAAACCATCAGCTGGAGCAAAAATATTTGGAAAATGTAACGCTTCTTTTATTAATAAAACAACAGAACGAAAGGAGACAATTTTTAAATGTACATCAAAGGAATAATATAGTACATTCATGCCTTCTGCAATGATTTCCAAATAGTTGTGTGTTTGATCATCTTACTTAATGCAGAATGCTTATTTTTATAAACGTCTCGTCATCATTTAAACACACAAGCATAGTAGTCTGAAATCCAAGCAATATATCGGTTATGATCGATAAAATGTCAAGAAACCTCACACTAAGCTAAGCGAACGAAATTAGGATATAGCCTTTCCTTTTTCTTTGGAAGAAGTTTTCCTTTACAAAGGAAATAACAGTAATAAAAATAAAATGCAAGCAAAAAAAATCTAAAGACTTGCAATTCAGAATCAGAAACCGAGATTTTTTGAATATGGATTTCCTTTGTTTGGGTTCTGGTGCTGCTGATGAGGAATTAATTTCCGAAATGGCCATACAGCCCATTAAAATTATTGCAGTTGGAGTTAACATATGTGTTATGGTCTCATGTTCATTTACTCCATATTCTTTCATAAAATATCTATACACAAATATATTATCTGATAAGTATCTATATGTCTCTGCAAAAGGCCTTTAGCTGATTTTTTACTGCTCCTACTCTAGTTGCAAACACTATGTATATAGTATAAGCTGTCGATCATATGCTTGCATGCGATCATAAAGATGATAAACAGTAATTCTGCATTTGTTGTGCTATTATTGAGTTACATTGGTGCTGAAATAAAGGCCTTCTCCCAAGCATACGATTAGTATTATGGCATAAACAGATTTTTAGCACCATGTAGTACTCATTTAGTCCAATTTAGCAGTTGACTGCTCTGTGAGACGTTCTAAAGAGATATCAGGTTTGAGGAAAATATTTAATAATAAAAATATATACACAATGTATGCTTTATCTTTTATGGGTATTTAAATCTGTTTCATAGATGAAGAACTCTAATGCTTGTGGTTCTCACTGATTCTCAGAACACAATTTTAAATACATCTTCCTCTTTTGACACAATTGTATATTGAAGATATACGAACGATTCTTAATACTTCTTGTTTTCGTTGTAGCCCTGATTAAATATGAAGATATTATCGGATTTGATAAGCCTCCTAATAAAAGTGAGAAAGAAACCACTAAAAGGACATTGTTTTACATAAACCCAACACAGAAAGAAAATATATTGGAGAAGAAATCGTTACATATATCAGGGAAAACGGAGCTCATAACACAATTGTGTTCTTGTTTGAAAGAGAGGACAGACAAAGGTAGGTATACTGGAAATTTATGTATTTTTGTATTTGAAAATTGCAGCAGGTCAAAAAATCATGTATGGATAATTTGTATGAATTTCTTTTCATCAGAGACTGGTGATCTCAGTATCACCGAACTGCAACTATTACGAAATTATAGGATCAATTTGAAGGTGTCACGTGCGGGTTGCTATGCTCAAGTAAAGAATGGAATTATATGGAGTAAATGTAAACCAGACAAAGTCTCCACAAATACATTGATAAAACCAAGCAAATTAAAGGAACAACACTTTTATTGTTGTTCTTCATCTTGAAGTCACCATGAAGCCTTTAACAATGAGGTTTGCTCATACCTCATTGTAAGTTCTGAGACACCTTAAGCAACGGTTTGAACGGAGTTCTTTGAAAGAAGAGGATCGGGTACCCATAAACCGGTTTAACCCTACCTCGAGCTTGCTATTGCCGGTGTGGTGTCCGACTATTCCAAAGTGTTAGTGTCTTTTACTTTTTGTTGTTTTTCTTGCGATTATAATTTTCGGTCATTGTAGGTGCTTTCTATTATCTTCTGTTTAATTATTTAATACCTGAATGTCCAATATTGTGTCCTTTTCAAGTTGCATGATGAATGAACTCATATCTATTTCAAACGTTATCATATCTTTTCAAGGTATTTTATGGGTACACGAATAGAACAACAAAATCGATCAATTTGTAAGGATTTTGTACCCTGCACAATTATCCATATCCCTTCATTTGTTCACGTGATTTTTTTCTAAACCTTACGTAGCAAATGTAATGCTTTTGAGTTTATATTGTATTTCAAAGAGAAACGATAACATTATCAAAGCTCTAAGTATTATATGAGTATGAGCAGTGCTCATTGTTGAGGGCCTAATTGTGACTTCAAGATGAAGAAAAACAATAAAAGCGTTTTGTTCCATTACTTGGATGCATTTACTCCATATCCTTTCATTGTGTAATCATATAATTATACTTCTTGTTATATTTTTCAGTTGAAGGCAGACCGAAGTCGGTCGTTGTGTTTTTGAATCCAATTGGAGGATCAGCTAATTCACATGATCTTTACAAAAACAAGATAAAACCTATCTTCAGTATAGCTGGAATCAAAAGTGAAGTTGTAGGTGTGTAAGTTGTTGTTAAAGACAAACATGATTTACATGTGTTAAGGATTTCTGAATCGTATTCATAATATACTCAATGCTGATATATCAAAAAATAATAATAATAAAAAAAAATTATTATAATAAAAAAAAAAAAAAAAAAAAAAAAAAAAAAAANAAAAAAGAAAGAAAAAAGGGAAACTGTTCTACACACAGTATCGAATGTATTTGATAATTTTGTAAATGTCTCTTCAGACCAGTTAAATTAAGCAAGTAGTTGTAAATGCAAGAGGCTTCAGTGCTAGAAAACAAGTAAGGAACTAAAGACCTTATACATTATGAAGATTTATAGACTAATGCAAACCTGATGTAGTCCTTAGTCATAGCTGTAACACACGTGGTTACTTTACTTATTTGCTTTGAGGCAGAAGCCATTTGGTTTTGTCTGTTAATCTAGTTTTAGCCTCATCTCTTCCTGTCTTGAGCTGGTTTTCTCAAGCTTAATGGCCACTACCTTCCACTTTTCGCGTTCAGATCTACTTTTGTGTTACTTTTTTTTCTTTTGCCCATATGCGTCCAACAACAGGTTGTTGTTTGTTTCCAAGTCTTTGACATATCCAACTCTATCTTCTCGCATTATGATGTTATGTTCAAGTTCTTGATGACATTGTAAGAAAGGATCATGTTGGTAATATTTTAGACCAGAATATTTACAGAATTCTTGTTAGATACTTTGTGTGGAAGGATTACAGGTTCTGCTGGTCCGCTTCTTTTCTGTCCTCCTCCATCAATTATATATACAGAAAAGTTCGCAAGACACATGAAGTTATTTTTTTTGTTGTGTTTTCCTCTGCACGCCAAAGGTTGAAATAAGTATAGTTTTGAACTAAGCTAATGAATACAGAAAAAACAGAAGTTGAGTTAATTGTAGTTTTTAGCTGCCCTGGCTATCACTTTGCGTCCGTTGTCCGTCGTCCGTCCCTCCGTCCGTTGTCCGTCCGTCCGTCCGTCCGTAAACTTTTCATTCAAAGATCTTCTCCTCTGAAACCACTGGGCCAATTGAAAGCAAACTTGATCCACAATAGTACTTGGGTGGTCCCCTTTAAAAATTATGTCGCTCAGGTCTGTATGTCGTCCAAGATGGCCGCCGGCTAGGACCAAAATTTAAAGACGTTTCAAATTCTTTTTCTCTGAAACTACTGGGCCAATTGGAACCAAACTTGGCCACAATAGTCCTTGGGTGGTCCCTTACAAAAAAGGTGTTTTTTAGGTCCGCCCGATTTCCAAGATGGCTGCCAGCGGGAAACATAGTTTTAACATTGGACCCAATGGGAAAACACTTTCAAAGATCTTCTTCTCTGAAACTACTGAGCCAATTGGAACCAAACTTGGCCACAATAGTCCTTAGGCGGTCCCTTACAAAAAAGGTGTTTTTTTTTAGGTCTGCGTGATTTCCAAGATGGCCGCCAGCGGGAAACATAGTTTTATCATTGGACCCTATGGGAAAACACTTTTAAAGATCTTCTTCTCTGAAACTACTGAGCTATTTGGTACCAAACTTGGCCACAATAGTTTTTGGGTGGTCCCTTACAAAAAAGGTGTTTTTCAGGATCGCACTACATTCAACATGGCCGCAAGCGGGGGACATAGTTTTAACATTGGACCCTAAAGGAAAACACATTCAAAGATCTTCTTCTCTGTAACTACTGGGCCAATTGGAACCAAACTTGGCCACAATAGTCCTTGGGTGATCCCTTACAAAAAAGTGTTTTTAAGGTCTGCGCGAATTCCAAGATGGCCGCCAGCGGGAAACATAGTTTTAACATTGGAGTCTATGGGAAAACACTTTCAAAGATCTTCTTCTCTGAAACTACTGAGCCAATTGGAACCAAATTCGGTCACACTAGTCCTTGGGTGGTTCCTTACAAAAAGGTTGTTTTTTAGGTCCGCGCAATTTCCAAGATGGCTGCCAGCGGGGAACATAGTTTTAACATTGGACCCTATGGGAAAACATTTTCAAAGATCTTCTCTGAAACTACTGAGCCGATTGGTACCAGACTTGGCCACAATACTCTTTGGGTTGTCCCCTACAAAAAAGGTGTTTTTCAGGATTGCGCTACAATCAACATGGCCGTCAGAGGGGGACACAGTTTTAACATTGAACCCTATGGGAAAACACATTCAAAGATCTTCTTTTCTGAAACTACTGGGCCAATTGGAACCAAACATGGCCACAATAGTCGTTAGGTGGTCCTTTGCAAGAAAGGCGTTTTTCGGGTCAGTGCTATATTCAAGATGGCCGCCAGCGGGAAACATAGTTTTAACATTGGATCCTATGGGAAAACATTTTCAAAGATCTTCTTCTCTGAAACTACAATTGATACCAAACTTGGCCACAATAGTCTTTGGTTGGTTCCTTACAAAAAAGTGTTTTTCAGGATTGCGCTACATTCAACATGGCTGCCAGCGGGGGATATAGTTTAACATTGGACCCTATGGGAAAACACATTCAAAGATCTTCTCCACTGAAACTACTGGGCCAATTTGAACCAAACTTGACCACAATAGTCCTTAGGTGGTCCTTTGCAAAAAATGTGTTTTTCAGGATAGCGCGATATTCAAGATGTCCGCCAGGGGGAAACATAGTTTTAACATTGGACCCTATGGGAAAACACTTTCAAAGATCTTCTCTGAAACTACTGAGCCAATTGGAACCATACTTTGCCACAACAGTCATTGAGTGGTCCCTTGCAAAAAGGCGTTTTTCAGATCAGCTCGATATCCAACATGGCAGCAGCGGGGAACTTAGTGTTTCTCATGGGGTCCAATGTTAAACGAACAGAGGTCTTCTCCCCTTTAACTAATTAGGGATATTGGATTTATAGTTTAATTATATATAAGGGCTCTTTAACATAAAATGTCTATGTTAATTAAGGGCCAGGTGATCGATACAGGCTCTTGAGAGCCTCTTGTTTAGATGTCCACTTTGACAGCAGTAAGATAAAATACCAAAATACCGCAGTTACTAATAATTGTGTTTCTGCATATGCGCATTTCGACATTTTATGTCTCTTCAGTGCAGATAAAATCGAAACATTTGGAAATCAATATACCAAAACATGAGTAAAAGCTGTCAGAGAACAAATTACCAATAAGATCTAAATAGAAAAGCAAAAATCAGCTAAGGACAGAATTATGCACGAGGGAGATACTCCTTTGTTTTGAACAAAATTTTGAGAAATTTTGATATTGGAAGATTTAAAATAAAATCGGTTTTCGGCAAGCGCAAAAGTGTTGGCTACCGTGTTGATGAATTCCCTTGGGGACTAACAGTCCACCAGCAAAAGCATCGGCCCAGTGGCTGATTGCACATTTGTAAGAACAAAAAAAGAAGAGGTTCGAGAGAAATGACATAGTACAAATATTAACCATGTCTATGTAAAATGTCTATGTCAACGCCCAATTAGTCTTCATTGTGCTGCATAGATCGCTTAAAGGACGAAAAGTCTCGTCTTCTTTAACCGGAGTATTGGCTGGTTTTGGTAGTACAATTTACTCTGTTTTTCTGGTGTTTATCGTTAGACCTAAATGTGCTGAGAACCTTTGCAGTTGTGTGTTTGTTGTTTTAATGTGACTCTTGGTATGAGACAAGAGTAAATCCTCTGCGAAGTCCAGTCAAAGTCAAAAGAAGCAGAAACTGTTTTCCATCTAAAGCCCAAAATAACGTCTTGTATATATCAAACTGTGTAGTAGGTAATATTTGCGATACCGATTAGTCCTGATTTTTATTGTCAGAAGACATAATTTATTCAGAGAAGCTTTTCAAACTTTAACCTTGGTACCTTTTGAGGGTTAGAGAAGCAACACTTACTATTTATTTTAATTTGATTTGTTTTTCTAAGGGTTAAAATGACATTAACCAATCTACCATCGAACATACCTATCAACACCATATATTCTAACTGGCTGTGTGACGGATGTCACGCGTGGAGCAGGTTATGCTTACCCTTCTGGATTATCTGGTGTTACCTCCAGTTTTTTGTAGGGATTCACAATGCTAGTACTTTAGTTTGCAGCGATCTTGCTTTGATATTATTTGCAGATTTATTATTGAAATATTTAATTCCCCGTTTTAATATCAAAAGCAATATTTAAAATATTGCAATTAGCACGATTGCATTCCTTAATAGAAAATGTGTTAATTTGGTATAACGCTGAAGACTGTCATTGACTCCTATATACAAGGGTTTATATTATATCTTTTAGGGTCAGAAAAAGCGGACCACTTCAAGGAACTCGGCATGTCATTTGACTTCAGCCCATATGACGCGTAAGTGATACCAAGATCAGTTTTCATTATATGTAGTAATTGTCAACGAGACATAACACTTAGTATACGTTAAAAAATTGGAAAGCCCATTTCAAGCCGACGTTAGCAAGAATCTCAATATCAGGTTTCATTTTTCCAAGTTTGTTTTTGTTTTTTTGTTTGTGTTTTTGTTTTTGATTTGTCTTGGATAAGAATCACTTTCCCTGGATAATATACATTTAAGAAAGTAAAATATTTCCATATTTACATTGTAATTTTTTTATTAATTTTTTTTTATATTGTAAATTTTATTGATATAGTAATGGAAACTAACTTATAAAGCCGGCAAATTTTCGGAAATGAAAACTTTAAATGGGCAGAAACGAAATAATTAACATTTGAAATATTTCCGGAAAAGTAATGCGCACTTAAAAAATTAAGTACTCACAGGTTAACCCAGGACAGTGTAAAAGCGCGTGTACACTCTAAAACTGGAATTTAAATCCTTAACGTAATGCTAAGCACATTTTTGTAACATTTTTTTACTCTTAAAATCTTAACCTCAGAATTACATGTCATTGAAAATATCAGTTCAGAATATGAATAAGAAAGGAAATAGGGTAAATGTCAAGGGAACCATGAGAGAAAGTACGATCTGCTGCGCAGGTGTCTCTAGTCATACTGCAAATGAAAAGTACGGTTTTGTCACAATCGGTGTTTGTCAGTTCGATAATAAACTATGTGTCTATTCTTAATTCTGATCTGTCTAATCATGATGACGACCGAAAAACTTCTGTAGTGACAATTGCATGAGTGATTTAGCAAAGAATTGGTGTCAAAGGTCAAACGTTTCGAAAATCAGACATCTGTGAGAGTAGAAAAGCATAAATAAATATATATAGACCTGAAGGATCAGCATAGGAGAGAACTATGCATGCTTGAGGCACTGTGTAGTTTCCATTATTTTAACGTGCCAAATTTTAGAATTACAATTTTCACTTATCACTTTTATGCATGTATGATTAATCCCATTCTTATGATTTATCTGCTGTCTTTATTATAGATTAGTAATTTTGGGTGGTGATGGTACAGCAAATGAGCTGTTTAATGCACTTATGCGCAAAAGACAGAGCGAATGTGGTATAGATGTTGACGATGAAAATGCAGTATTAAAAACACTAGACATCCCAATAGCAATAATACCAGCAGGTAAAAAACCCGCGAACATACAACATTAACTTGTGTACATTTCCATGCCATAAGTGCGTACAGTTATTTACTACCCTGCCCTTCCTTGTCATGTTATTTAAAGGTAAGGAAAAAGTATTTGTATTTTTCTTTTCGGTGCCGTACTCACGTTACGTTTTGTTTCTTTGTTTTTCCTATGTGTCATTGTTCTTGGTTTGTTCGTTTTAGAATGACGGTTCGGTTCTCACTCACTTTACTGAAAAAATGTGAAATCACAGATATCTAGGTTATTCCTCTTTTGATTCCTAAGAACAAATACTTTAAATGGCATACACAACTGTGTCTTTCTGACAATGTTGTATGTTTCCAAGTAAAAATTTGCAAAAAAATGAAGGAAAAAAACTGCCAATACACAAGCCCCCTTCAACGTATACGTTCTGGACGATTTAATGATATGTTTCTTACATTTTACTGTCATTCTCACAAAATAAAATAAAATTGCTCACACAATCCCATTATCACAACAAGATCTGACCAACCATCACACACAGCATACACAAATTTTTGACGCAATATTTTACCCAGTATCTGAAGCACCAAAACGGGTATCTGAGACCTACTGAATGTTTATTTAGAAAAATCAGGAATAGGATTTAATTGGACGGTTTTTACTCGATTGCGACTTAATTCAATTCATGTTATACATGTACAACGACAGAACTACCCGTATACCGAAGGAACAAGATAAATACTGATATCCTAAATAAAGGTATAACGCAAACTAAATCAAAACATTACGGAAGGATTACTAGAAGGGACATGAACAAAAATACAGAAATCAAAAACAAACCACTCATATAGTGTCAACTATCATATCGCAAGTGCCGCGGAGAGTTTGTTATGTCTTACTGATTTAACGGTACCCGTCAAACTTTCAGAGAGTAAATGCATGGTTAACATGTGCTTTTCCTCGGAAATTCATATTTGATTATAAGGAAATATTTTGATAAAGCACCAATGATTGAAATTATTTAGGAAAGCCTCATGGTGACTTTAAGAGGAAGAACAGCAATAAAAGCATTGTTCCATTCGTTGGTTTCACCACGTTTTTGTAGGGATTTTGTCTAATGTGCATTTATTATTATTTATTATTTATTCTTTCATCGTTTCTTATTGCCACTTTAATTGTAGGTACTGGTAATGGCTTAGCTAAAATAGCCCATGGATGCATAGACGTTGTGACATCAACTCTGCATATAATAAAAGGTTTTACTGTTTGCTATTTGATAATAATTCTGCTGATACGAAGAAATACATAGATGTTTGCAATTCACAGCGAAAAATATTGTTTAAAATCTAGTGTCTGCAAATTGTTTCGATCACACATAGAAAAACACAGTCACCTATCAGTGCTTTAATTATATTATGATGTTTTTTTTCACATTCATCCTGTTTTATATCAGGTGACAAGTAAATTCCTTTTTGATTTCTGTATTTCAACACTGTTTATTCGAGAGATTTTATGAAAAAAAAATTGTTATCATCAATCAATTATTAAGCTTGTTAATGAAACACAAGATACGACATGTTTGCAATTTTCAAAAGAATAGAAAGATACTGACTTTTAGAATTGAAAATTTTCGGAAACCGAGTTTACAAATCAAATCTATTTCCATAAACTTGTTTTGCATCCACTGAAAATGGCAATCTTCAGAACTGAAATTTTGTCATTTTCCTGTTATTTTATGATATGTACTGTATTTTAAAATAGGGCGACAAAAGAGCTACCCGGTGTTTAGTAATTTCAGTAACAACAAACTCATTGCTTTTTCTATGCTTCTAACTGGTTATGGACTTTTTGCCGACCTCATAGTTAATATGGATTCCAGAAGATGGCTGAAAAAACTACGATATGTATGTAAGTACTTTATAAAAGTTAGTTGTTATGCCTGTTCATACTATTCTAACAGACGTAATGGGCGTGACAAACAGGCATTACTTTATTGAATTAGAAATCATGATATAACATAGAAAATTTCAAAGGTTGTTCATGTTTGCAGTAATCTCATGATTTTGTTTGGGAATGTTGTCGTAATTCAAATGTTCACTTGTAAAAACAGCCAACAGGAGAAAAGCCATTTGTGTTATTATTCAAATCGTTACTTCATTGACAACATTTATGTTCTTGCATAGTTCGTTTTCTTTCACAAGGATGTGAAAACCAATCGATCACATGCATTAGGTATGATTCCGTTTTCTGTTGAGGGGTGTCACTATATTCGTCTCTTGATATAACACGCTCTTTATTTGTATATTTTAAGTATGTATTTTGCAGTTTAAAATAACAAAATACCGAAGTTACTGTTAATTTATTTTCTGCATATGCGCATTTCGGCAACTTATGTCTCATCAGTGTAGATAAAACCGAAACATTTGGAAGTCCATTAACCAAAAAAAGTGTAAAAGCTGATAGAGATTAAATGACCAAAAGGATCTAAATAGAAAAGCCAGAATTCTGCTAAGGACAGAGCTATGCGTGAGGGAGATACTCCTTAGTTTTAAACAAAAATGACCCAGTCATTCTAAAGGTCCAAGACTAAAACAAAACTAAGACAATACCAATTTATCAATGGTAAAAGACACTAGCAGGACTACGGGCATAATATGGTTTTTAATAAAATATCAGCTATAAACAGACAAGAATACCAAAATTACTGTAAACTTTTCTCTACATACAGCTTACTTTTCATTTACAAAGAAATAACAGTATTTAAATACACTGCTTTTCCATTAGGTTTTGGTCTGTTAAGTATGTATAACGCAGTAAGAAAAAAAAGCGAGATTTTATGCGAAAAATTCAGTCATATGTCCGTGGAATCTCCCGTTTGTTTGTCCATAAGCCTCTTGAAGGTCTAGGAACAATAATCTTTAATAATAAAGTAAGTGAGAACCGAACCGTAAATTTACATATTGTCATAAAATTTGGTTTGTGAACAGTTGAATTACAACTATGATGAAGGTCATTTTTTTATTTGTTCGGGGTAAATGCCTTGTAATCTTTTATATGTTGCCCATTGTATTGATCTTATGCTATTTTGTCATTGCTGCATGCATGCTGAAATCTTAGTTGGGACAAATGCATTACAGTTATATTAAATTAGAGTCTGAATCGATCTACAGTAAAGTGAAAGAGAACCGAAAAATCTCAAAAAGAATACTGTATACCAACTAATTTTCGCGAACGATTTATTTTCGCAATCTTCGCGATCGTTAAAATATCGCGAAAATAAATTGTCGCGAATATTTCTAATCCTTATACAAATACATAAGCAGAAATAGAAATCGCGAAAAATTAGTCTCCGCGAAGTCGACCTAGACAGACAAAATTCGAAATAAAGTAGCCGCGAAAATAAGCCAATACTGAAAGTAACAAAAGACATCACATAAGTACATCACAAAAAGGATAATGAGGACACCAATACAGATGAACAATCACCTTGGAACATGGAAGGCAGCTATGAAAGAAATGAGTATTTACCTTTTCATTAAATATTTTTTATTGGTTTGTTTAGAAAAATTACATATTTATATTTTCAGTTGTACCAGCATGGTTCTTTCTTTGGAGGGCAATCCGAATATTTACTGCGGACGTATCAATGGAATGTCAGTAAGTTTGTTAACATTTTTGTATTTATGTTCTGAACAGATATGTAAAAAATTCAAAATGCCAAAATTTGAACGAAGACCTTCCAACTTTGCCTTTAAGTAAAATTCAACATGGTCAGCAGACTCACAGTTTATTATTCAGCTGAAACGTACTCTATCTGACTCAGACATTTTTTAAAGAAGTATATTTTAAAAATAACACTAGAAGACTAACAAAGATCTGTTCTATTCGAGAGACCGTCATACTTCCATTAAAAATACTGGTTCTGAAAAAAAAACAACGGCAGTAGAATACCGAAGGAACAAAGCACAAGATTGCACAAATCAAAGTCCAGAGACAAGGCAAAAGCAAGAACACAAATCTCATATATAAACATAACGAACAAGTAGATTAATAAAGAATAACAGCAGTGGAATACCGCTAGAAGTATATTTTAAAAATAACTCTGCTCAAGTTTATAACATTTTTGATTAATATGTTAAAAAAATCCATAGGGCGATGCAGCTAAAATGTCTTATCTCGAACCTGAATAAGACAGTTTTGCCACACCGACAAGAGCAGACAGGATCTATCAGTGTGGCAAACATATGTTGTCAAAAGGAGAATATGAATAAATCAACCCCATCAATCACAACAGATCAGATGTTTTGGAAGGATATCAATTGCCCCTGATGTTAAACCAATTGTGATGTGGAAATTCTAAAATCTGCCATTAAGATTATCTAGTAATTGATTAGTTAACACATAAACATGTACCATGTAAAGATTTGGGAATATGAGTCTCAGAATTTTATTAGAATAAAAGAATAATAAGTAAAAAAATGGGTATATACCCAAAGAAATCGAATGCTTCAGAAAACTGAAGCTCGCACTTCCTTAATACACTTCAATAGAAATTAAGAGGTATATAAATCATATTACTCAGTTAGAATCATATGTAATCTACTGTTTTGAATATCAAAACAATATAAGCAAAAAAACGCATTTATTAACTTATTACTGCTTTCACACAATATTGTTTTAAGAAATTATCGCTATTGCATACTCTCTTTCTTTATTCGAGGCACAGTTTCGAAAGGACAGTTTATTTTGTATATACAAAATTTTCTTTCATGTTTATTGCTGATATGTGATGTAAGGCTACCTTTTACGTGTGAATGCCATTATTGATGATCCTCGAAACGTGAATATCTCGTTGAAAACAGAAATGGTTGCGTTATAAATGCTTTAAAAATTGTAACATACTTGTTGACTTTTATTTACGATTTAGACGAACACTGAAGCAAACTGCCAGGTAAATGATCCGTGTTAGGTAATAATACACAGGTTCATTGTTTAATTGAATAATTAACATTTAACATGAAACAAATCTTTCTCCATATTAACAGTATTGTGAGCAACATCTTTTGTAAGAAAATTGTTTTAGTAATTGAATTAAGTGAGAACCGAACCGTTAGTCAAAAGAACGAACAATCCATGGACAAAGGCGACATCGGAAACACTAAGAAACAAAGACACCACTTGAGTACGGGGCAAAAAAGAAAAATGAAGACACACATACAGAGATTAGAATTAAATTTTTCAGTGTTTCAGTTCCGATTGTTAAATGTGCTTGCGTCATACAAGCAATAAAAAGCTTATTTCAAGTCAGTCAAATATTCATGAACCATATACACGTTTAAGGTAATGACCAAGGGATGTTTGGTTTGTATTCCTGGGCAGCAAAGAGAGTATTTACTACATATTGGTTCTTGTTCGGACAAAAAGTGCTTCGAAGAAATAATAATTTAAACATTTCTATTATATTATATCCACCTACCAATTCCACAACACTTAACACCTTTTAAACAAATAGTATTAGAAAAGCACACATAGTTTGTCTGTTTATTAAATATGTATAAACAATTGGTTGTTGTCATTCGGTCCTTTTGTTACTACAGGGAACATGTGAATGAAGGGAATGTGAATGAAGTCGAAGCCAACGTGCAAACAAAGACAACTGATGCAGAACCAGGACAATCAATAAGTACTGTAAATGTTTCAAGCTATGCTTTTCTTCGTAATTTTTTCATGTATCTGGTAAACATTAAAAATGTGAAACCAAATACTGAATATACTTGACCGACATGTTTTAGTTGAAAAATGAAAATACATTCTCATTTAACATTCTTAACCCAACACTCTCTATGATAATTTTTGTTCACATTTAACATTTATTCCTATAAAAATTATCCGGTTTACTTTTGTTGTATGGATGTATTTCCAACTCTTAGTGTTGTATATATTGTATGTCATATGATGCGTGTTTAAAAAACCCCGAAATTTGTAAAATTTTATGAATATTGATTTTGTGGAGATATTCGTATAAATAATTGACATGGCAACAAAAATTCAAAATAAGATAAAAAACTCTTTCTAGTGAAACTCTTCATTTCCTTTAAAGCTATTTAAATAGTATACTGAAATATTTTTTCTACGCTGACTTATGATTGGTTTGACACTTTCAATATATTGTGTAAATTGTCTCGAAATGGATGTTATTTTTGAGTTGTAGTGGTTAAAGAACGAAGTAGCGAAGTTACCGTAAATTTACTTTCTGTAGATGACCATATTGACAACTCATGTTTCTTCAATGAAAATAAAATCAAAACATTTGCAAATCCTCAAATTGAAAAATGTATAAAAGGTAATAGAGAACATATAACCACAGAAATCTAAGTTGAAAGCAAAAACATTAAATATAGAGCTTTGGATGAGAAAGATACTGCTCAGTTATAAAAGACATTTGCAAATTGAATTGAAAGGAACAACCAAATATATGATATTACTAATTTATTCATGAGTAATATGTGATAATTTCCATACAAGTTATTTAAACTTAAAAACAAACCCAATCATCGCTTTAATTTCTTATTTCAAAGTCAATATAATGAGGAACCTTTCTCTTGCAAATGGGAACTTTAAAGTAATTAGCTTGAAGAAACATGCTACCTTAAAACAAATCTAAAACATGGCAACATAGAGGAAAAACAAGTTAGGACAGGTGCAGATTCGGACAAGAACGCCAAAAAACCAAAGCAATAACAGTGTTAATCCTCAAAAATATATTTTTCATATTCTTCAAAATTGTTTGGTGTTATATTCTAGCGGTTTTCTTATTACAGAAAATGAAAGGATGGCACTCACCAATGTTTTTGCCATGCCATTTAGATCAGGTGTTTTTATGGAAGATGATGACGATGATGGCAGTGATGATGACTTTCTTGTATTGTTATATAAACCAGCAAATCTTACTCGATTTGGAATGATAAAGCATTTTTTTTCCATGTATGGAAAATTGAAGAGGAAGGACGTAAGATATTTATAGTTCAATAGATGATTTGCCAGTAACTAAAGTTCTTGTCAGTTCTAGTCAAATTTTGTGTTTTTTTGTCAAACCTTCAAAGGGAAGTTACTCCTACACCGGACAAACAAACATTAAGCATGCACATTTGTTTTAAAGTACGGTCTTCGTGCTTAGCCAGTTTGGAAAAAGTAATAATTCCCTACACAATATTCATGAGATTCTGCAGTAAGTTAGCATATTTTCGAATTTTTAATACTTTCTTAGTCACTGAGAAGACACAGTTGTTTATTTTTATTACTTGAAACAAGTAGCACTTGAAAGCATGGTGTGCGCTTTTAGGGATTAGGTTTTGAATTGTGTTGCTGACTAAACATCTGCTAAAGGTTAAACTTTCATAATTTTTGATTAAAAATGTTTTATTTTTTGGTTGGTTATCACAAACAGGGAACCATCTGTCCCCTTGAGATTTTTCAATAAGTTACCTCCCTTTTTGGGTTTTGCTAAATTCATTCTGTTGATTGCAGAACTTGCAAATGGTCTATTTGAAAAAAAAATGCATTTTTACTCTGTACAACTGTTTAATTGGTTTCAACTTCCTGTTTTCAGGTAATTAAAAATGTGCATAAAATTAACTTGCATTTCACACATAGTTTACATTTAACACATATTAAATTTAAATAGACTTTGTACATATATTTGCTTGCCAATCATGTAAAAATAGATAATTAATCATGAAAGTGTACATATTTGGTACACAAATACCATATCAATACACTTAATTTTTGTTTGAAGCTTTTCCTACTCAGTACTGTTTTAGTATGCAAAATAGTTTAATTTTCCTTAAAATAAAATCCTAAATGAATCAACATAATTGTTTCGTTCCAAACATTTGGTAAAGGTGTCTTTCAAATCTTTGTGGAAACAAGAAGTAGATACCAAACAACTGTTGCCGTACACGATTAACTACAGTGATCTTAAGTGTTGTTTTACAGGTTTCTCGTCTTTATTTTATTTAGTGAATATATATTCTTATGTATTATAGTGTCGTTGTTTTACTGTCGTACCCTTAGATATAGAGGTATATTAAATTAGTTGAAAATGAAAACTTTTAACAAATAAGTTTGAAATTGTCTCTATCAGCGATTTGTCACTGTGAACGAAACAAGGTCTTGAAAAGTGTCTTTTTAGCGTGATTCGACGGGGCTGTATTTCAATTTCACATAAAAACATGCCCAGAAACGTTTTTTTTTTTAATCCCAGGCCAACTAGTCATTCTTTCTTCTTAACTTTAACTGAAAAATGAAGTTTAAGTCATAAGTTTGAATTAGGAAGAAATACAAAATCCCCAGCACTCCAGACAAGCACGTTATCTATAACATGACGTAGTGAGTTCTTTTATATAGTTGATAATCTATGTGATTTTCATTTTTTCTCCCTCATTGGAAATACAAACAACGGCAGTAGAAAACCGCAGGAACAAAGGAGTGGAATTTACAAAAATCGAAGCCCAAAAACATGGCCAAAACGAGGACACAGAAAACAATGTCGTTAAACACAAAAACAATGACGTTAGACAGATACAAAGCACAGAAATAGAAAAGACAACATTCAAAAAACAAATGATTTGAAAAATTTCGTCTGAACTATTGTTAAACTATAAATTGACAACAATGTGAAATAATAAAAATATATAACTTTTGAGATTGTCTTTTTATGCGTAGTGCTCTCGGTTATTTGTGTTTTCGTATTTTAAGTATTAGTTTTATAGAACTGATTTTCTTGTGCATTGTAATAGACTATGTGACATTATTGAATATTTGAGCTTGATAATTGCAGTAGTTATATGTTTAATGGAAAAAGATTTTATTTTATATAGTTTGAAAGTACGGGATTCATTACCATTCATACTGTTAAGTCATTTAAAGCTACAATTCCAAATTCTGATTCCGACTTGGATATGTCGGTTAACGTGGATGGTGAAATCTACAAGCTTACAAATCCAGAGATTGATATTCGGTATGTAATATACATTTTTAGTCTTATTAAAATGATTAAGAATGAGTTTTCTTCGTTTAATAGTTTGCGAATATAAAGTGCAGTATGGTACAGTTTTTGTTTAAACAAAGTTTGTATGATATAATGAATGAAGTAAATTCATTGCGTAGGAAGATATATTATTTCATACATTATCTCATTTTGTGAGACGGTTTCGATAAAATAGTTTACATAAGCAGAAAGTTATGTGGAGTGGACTTGACCTTGTCCTTTGTAAAGAGCCTACTGGATTAGGTACTGTATTTAAGTCAATGTGACCCTTACCACAGTCAACGTTTAAGCTAATTGATACATGTACGCATCTATACAAATTAAATTCCATGGACATAAAAATAAGAATTTTTGCGTCACATCTCGGTACCAGTGGTAATTAACGGTTTCAGCTATATACCGAAATTTGCTACATCGAATATTGTTGGATTATTAACATTCAAGTTATTTTTAATCAACGTTTTCAGGGTAGAAACCAATGAATTATGGTAATCAACACAATACATGATGTGAATCTTATTTAAAATTACAAAAACAGGATAACAGCAAACACCTACAATGGCCAGGAACCATATTCACATGCCACAATTCACAAGCAAACTGCACCAGAAAAACAATAATGAAAACAAGAGACAAAAGTATTCAGGTTTATGAAAATTAAACATATTCAAATAAAACTGAATAACAATGAGAATAGTGTCAATTTATGCTCTAAAGAGCATAGCTCCATCCTAAGCTGAGTTTTGGCTTCATATTTAGATTCTTTTGGTTACTTGTTCTCTATCAGCCTTATAATATCTCGGTTTATGGACATCCAAATGTTTTGAAATTATCTGCACTGAAGAGACATAACTTGTCGAAATGCGCATATGCAAAATAAAAATTAACAGTAACTTCGGTATTATGTTCTCTATATTATCTATTGCATTAACAATTATAGAGATTGGATAACAAGTTTTGTTTGAAAAAATGTGTACATCCAAGTTTTAGAAAACCAAACGTTTAAAAATTTGAATGAAAAGTTGTGCATGAAGGTCTTTTTATTTTCAAAATGGCACCGTTGCCATCGAAACGGCAAAAAGGCTGGAAAATTGTCCAAAATTCGGGACATTTTGTCCAGGGCAGCTCCGAAAGACTACGCACAAGACAATGCAAGATCTGAGTGCATCTAAGCATGAACATAGATACCAATGTCTACTTATGCTAGAGGGTTTACTGATTTTCAAAATGGCACCGTTGCCATCGAAATGGCAAAACGGCGGGAAAATTAAAGTGCTCAAAACTGCATGAAAACTTACAGTAATGTTGTATAGCATTCATGTAATTTGTTTTAGTCTAAAAAAAATCAAAATGGCGACCGTTGCCATGGAAACGTCAAAACATGGCAAAATTAAAAGTTCTCAGAATTGTTCAAAAACGATTGCTCTCTATATTTTTCAGTTATGGTGTACTTGTGCGTGAGAGAATTTCTCATATGGATATACTATTGATACTTTCAAATTTTGGCAATTATTTTTGTAATTTTCGAAATGTAATCCAGACCACCTGTTTTAAGTGCCCACATCTCACTATTTTATAACGCCAAGTTTTCTTACATTCGACTTGATGAGTGCCCTGTGTTTGTCTATATGTTGTAGTTGTCTGCTAGCTTAAGACACTAGTGCTTTTGTCGGTCAAAGGGTGACAGTGATTGCAAGAGCACTTTGCCAGTTTAATTGATGTTTGTTGACAATCCCACACCCATGACCAAGAAAGACACGGATGTAGCGTTGCTCGACAATTAGCAAAGAATTCCGCTTAAACCGGTGCTAGAGGCTGTCTTGAACTTACTATGAGGTATGAGCAAAGCTCATTGTTGAAGGCCTCATGGTGACTTCAAGATGAAGAACAACAATAAAAGGGTTGTTCCTTTGCTTGTTTTTTACCATGTATTTGTAGAGACTTTGTCTCATGTGCATTTACTCCATATCCTTTTATTCACCATTTACAGAAAGGTTACATAGCATGCAGGAAATTTGTTTTAGTCTAAAAACAATCAAAATGGCGACCGTTGCTATGGAAATGGCAAAGAAGTAGGAAAATTAAAACAGTTACACGTCTTATATTACTCTACTTGTTCAAGTACACACATGACATGTATATGCAAATATTGTGGCATTTAATTAGGAATTAATTTCCGAAATGGCCATACAGCTCATTAAAATTATTGCAGTTGGAGTTGAAATATGTGTTATGATCTCATGTTCATTTACTCCATATCCTTTCGTAAAATATTTAATACAGGAGTTTGTCTTTTATTGCAGTGTGGAGTTGGTAAAACAATTCCCCGTGGTAGAGATGTATGCTCTTTATTTTTCTTAGATATGGTGTACTTGTACATGAGATAATATCTCATGTGTACACATTGTTCAATTTCTATTATCTAAATTTATGGAAATTCTAAAACCTAAGGATTAACTCCCTCCATCGTAGTTTTGTCCTTAGCTATATTTGATATTACTGATTATTCGGATTTCGTTTAGTTTTATGTATTTTAAACATTTTTTGAAATTATGGATTTCCTTTGTTTGGGTTCTAGTGCTGCTGATGAGGAATTAATTTCCGAAATGGCCATACAGCTCATTAAAATTATTGCAGTTGGAGTTGACATATGTGTTATGATCTCATGTTCATTTACTCCATATCCTTAAATATATATATATATATATATTTTAATTTTTAGGTTAGTTAAAGATATATACCGAATGTATTCGTCGTATGAACCCAACCATAAATCATCGGAATAGACATTGTTTACAAATGTTATGTTTGTGTATCTTTTAAAACATTTTAACACATTGATAGAGGAAGTAAAATTATAATATGCAGATCATGTATACTATTACATTATGTTTGCATTACATTTTGTGTTAATGTATACTGGATATAACTTCATAATTTTGACCACCATTGTTTTTTTTTCCTTTACATGAACAGAACATCAAGGGCAGTAATAATATTGCTTCATTTTGAAACATTTGATAGTACCTGAGATATATCATTATTTGTGTACGTTTTTTTGTATAAGTTATCACAAAATTATAATAAAAGGATAAAGAGTCGAAACCAAAGTTAAATCTTTAAAACAAAGTCAATATTCTAATCGGGTGTGCATTTGGATATTGAAATTCCAGAGCAATGCAGTTAAATATCTGAAAGTTGATATTGAACTGAAACGCAGTAGAATATTGAAGGAATACAGGAGTGGTATTTAAAAAAAGTCCAAAAACATGGCAAAAACAAGAACACGGTAAATAACGAGGCCAGACAGCCACAAAGCAAAGAAATAGAAAAAAACAACTTTCGGAACCAAGGCATTCACAGTGTGAAACTGAGAGCGACATCAGATGCTTCGGAAGGGTAAGAATGTCCTGCTCTGTTAAAAGCACCCGTCATATTATCAGTGAGGCACATATGTTTTTGGACGATCTGTTAGGTAGTTAACAGTTAGGTTGTTGAGTGATTATTGTTATTTTCTAACCCTCAGACAAAACAAATTAACGCTCATGGTACGAGTTACTTCTCTAACTCTAAAACAGAACCAAGGTTTAATTTTAAAAAGTATTTGTAATCACTTAGTATTCAAACATTGAAAAGAATATATCGGCACCACTAAGTGACATAACAAAAGGCCAAAAATCAAATAACTGGCTCAGCACTGGAAGTTATATGTAAAGATGATGATTTTGTGGATTTTGTCGAAACATTATTAGCTTAAAATGATGCAAAAAGATCACTAAACAAAACTGAATCATTTTCTGGAAAACATTTTACACGTACGTCTAGATTTATTCGAAGGAGTTTTGGAACTTTTTGATGTACTCATGTTATGTCTCTGTTTCTCCGATGTTGCCATTGTCCTTGGATTTTCATTTTAGATTGAAGGGTTAGATCTGACTTACTTTTTTAAAAGAAATAATGGTAGGAAAATTCCTACCAATATTAATTCGATCCAAACAAATTTTATCGAAAGCCTTCGTGCGGCCATTTTAGTTAAATCGAACTAGTGTATTGGATTATGAAGAAAATCGTTTGAAAATAATTATTTAGAAGGAAACGTCTTCGCATGTGAGAATTACTCGCAATATGAATTCATTCCTGCAAATTTGAAATAGGGAAGTGGTGGAATAGGGGGCAGTACAATAGTCCGAAGGTCTATTAGCTAAAGGCCTATTGGTCCGAAGGTTCATTTGTCCGAATGTCCATTGGTCTAAAGGTGCATTAGTCCAAAGGGCTGTGGGTTGAAAGGTTTTTTCTATAATTTTATACACATATTTTACATAGAACATATGTAATAATCAAATGTCTCTGTTAGTTAGTTCTGGGTCTAAAACTTTGTAACTTTTTTCGATTTAGATAAAAAAAAATACATGTATTGGGTTTACTCAATTTTTTAACAGTATATTCAAAATTGGTGAAATCAAACGAGCAACTTTTATTTTGTAAGCAAGCAAAATATTACTCTTTTCTTGCAAAATGCAGATTGTATTGAGGTTGTAATTTGCATAGAAATAGCATGTTTATGATTTCTTCTAAACAACGGTAGAAGAATACCATAGGAACATTGGAAGTAATTAGAAAAAAAATAAAAGTCCAAAGACATGTCAAAAACGGCAAGGAGAAAAATTGACAAAACAATGTCGTGAGACAGTCACAAGGCACGGCAATAAAAAGACGACATTAAAAACTAAGGCATTCATAGGCTGAACTCCCATAAAACCAGAAGTGACATCAGGCGCTCCGGAATGGTAAGCATGCCCTGTTCGGAAGCCGACACCAGTCACACAATCAGCGAGTCAATCCAGGGTTGAGTCAAAACCGCTTATGTCAAATCCGTGAAGAAATGAAATCTATCTTAAAAATATCCTTTCTCATTTGGGAAACAGACACGTCACATCTCTCAAATGATGATTCATGACCACATTTTCTTAGCTACATAACCAAAGTTATTACGTTCACATATTTGTTCCGACAACCCATGCATAAAATGAACTTCCTGTAAAGTTTCCAAGTAACGGTTATTCTTCGAGAAATACCAAAAGCTTTTTACATTGTCACTAAACAAAAATACAAATTGAGTTAAAATTTTAATAAAAGTATTTTGATAAATTAATTGGGGTGTAGTTCTCAGTGCTCATACCTCATATCAATGCATTTTTCTCGTTACAATAAAAATTATTTCGAGGACAAGAAATTGAATTATGCAACGTGATTACTGGGTATACATGATCATTTAAAAAGGAACATCATGAAACCTCATATAAAGCAAATTTTGATGGGAATCTTTTCATGTATGGCGGAAAAGTTTATTATAAGGAAGTACAGCTTTTGTCTTTCCGAAAGTAAATTCCATTTTCAGTTTTTGAAAAAAAAAAAAAAAAAAAACCAAGTCATAGATGAATAAGATTTTATCTTTTGATATATCCGGAAAATGTAAGGTTGGGGATTTGACCTGCATTTCATGCGAGAGTCAATTTGTTTAAGCGTTTGAAGATTCAAGATATTAAATGTTATAACTCTAAAAGGAATAAGCTTCAGATAAGAATTTCCGCAATTTGACCTACATATTAAATAAACAATGAAAGAATATGGGGTAAATATTCACGGAACAAAGTCTCTATAAATAGATGATTAAACTCGAGCAATCGATGAACGTTTTTATTGTTGTTATTCATCGTGAAACCACAATGAGACCCTACAGTAAATGATAAATCTTGCTCATACCTCATATTAATTTTAGTTCCAAACGGCCCTATGAAACTGTATGGGAGGAATTCATTTCTAGATGCCGAACAACTCGACATTTTACTCATGGATGTGTTATCGTCAACAAACATAAAATTAACTGGCAAAATGTTCTTACAATCGCTATTATCCAATGCTCAACAAATATAGACTAGGGAGATATGGTTACTATAATTATAGGTTTCCGAATGAGTGAGGCTTGTATATCGCTTGTTATCAAATCGAGCTATTTAATTACGCAGTAATAATTAACGAGCTTCATCGAGTTAATTATTATTTGTAATTAAATAGCGAGATTTGATAACAAGCGATATACAAGCATCACGAGTTGTGAAACCTATTCCTCTTATGATAAACCATTCTGTCGTGTTCTCCCAATTATGTTAAGTTGGGAGAATTTAGTTGTGTTTGTGAATACATTGAAGATTGATTATGTACTTTAAACTTATCCTTATAATGAATCTAAAGTCTAACAAAAAATTTTCCCCGTATATAAAGTAGAAATTATAAACAACAATAAGTGTTGTAGATGAAGGAACTATGTTGCATTATACGCACATGTACACAACAATCAATAGCAATGACAGGTTCGTGATTCCTCGCTGGTGACGAACCTGGATGAAAGCTCGGTTGAATTGTAATTACAGTTTTAAACATCTATACAGTGACAAAATTAATTTCAGCTTGTCAGTTGAGTGAAGATGTTACGAATAATTTGTAATTAAATGTAGGTGTAAATTTCTCTGTCTCTGTGGTAACTGCTTCTGATGTCAATTTCCGCGTGTCAATGATCCCAATACGCATTACATCATAACATCATAACACAGGAAGGAAATTAAACTTATTTTTGGCAATAAAATAATATATTTCAAGTAGCCAAAATATATTCAACTGTTTTGGGAGAATGAATAAATAGATGTGTACACACGAAGCTCATTTTTTTATTTCTTCTTCTTGCCAATGGAATTAAAAGTAATGCAGACAATATAATGCAATGAGCACGGAATTTAAAAAAGAATTGCCATGACGTTGGTTTGACCTGATGTGTGACCTCAAGAACAACCAATGAAAATATGGCTGAAAAGTTATCTAATCGTATGAAAGGCCAATGAAATGATAGCATAAAAGTTATCACTAAGTGATACGAAAAATAATTATCGTGTAAGAAATATATATTGCTGCCACATCATAAGAGAAACAGGACTGGTGTTCAAAATAAGTTCGGGACAAAAATTAAATGCAAAAAAGTTTGAAAAAGTATGATAGTGTGACCATATGAGACAAGTCAACCATAACTGAAATATAAGGATAATTACAAAAGTACCGAACATGATTGTCAAGAGCCGATCCCCAATGGGTAAAAAGACAATCGTCAATAATCGATCTCCAATAGGTAAAAAGACAAAGCAGGTTCAAGACCATCGGAGAGTCATCAACCGCAATGGAGCTGAAATGGTACAGATATATCAAAAGAAAAGGTGGGCTTAACCTGATTTTATCGCGCCAGACCTCCCCCTTGTATTGCGGTAGTGTCCGGCAGCAACTCAACAGCAATTGCTATTGAAAGATCGTAGGCAGTGAAATGAAATGTTCATCCTAGTACTAATTATATAATTAAAAATGATTCCAGAAATGTATAAAGAGCATACATCTCTCTTAAGGGGATTTTTTTTACAGCAGTTACACATGTTAAAAGTAAATCAAGGATGAAATCTTCTTACTTTTTTTTAATAAACATTGATAATGGTGCGTTGTCAACCTATACCGAAACTCATTCCTATTACTACAAAAACAGAATAACAGTAAACGCCTACAATTGCCGAAAAATACAATTCCATGCCACAATTCACAAGAGAACTCAGAAAAACAATAATGACGACAAGAGACAAACAGAGACAACGATAGGAACACGGGATAGTCGGACTTGGTACCAGCACTAACTAAAGCCTGTGGTAGGGTTAAACCGGTTTATGGGTTCCCAAACCTTCTCTTTCTCTATTCCGTTTCCTTATATTATAATAATAATAATTGTATGAATAAAACACAATACGGGTAGACTACTAGCTCTTATGACCACTATCTTTGAAAAGAAAAGCACATGACAAAACGTAATTTAGAAAGATGGGTCAAAGGGTGCTCGCCGCTTAACTGTCGGCTATTCTTTGAATTAACATTGAATCTTTCCATAAAAATGTCGGAATCTACTTTTTTCTAGCTGCAATTAAACTTTTGACACATATCATTTCGTACATGACGGGTATTAAAAAAGAATAGCTGGAGACACTTACCATGTCGATTCGGTTTTAGTCCTAGAGGAGTGCAAGTGAGAATGCTCAGCCTATTCCCCGTGTCTGTTGTATAGATTCTATGAGACTACACTCCTCATACTACAATTTGGTCAACACTTTATCTTGTGATATCTGGAGCCTAAAAGATATGATTAAGATATGAATGTCAAGAAAATTGTAATAAGAAGGAAAACAATCTTCTTTTTTGTTTTGAAATTACAAAAAAGGGATAACAGTAAACACCTACAATGGCCAGGAACTACAATCTCATGCCACAAATTACAAGCAAACTGCACCAGAAAAACAATAATGAAAACAAGAGACAAACATAAATAACGATAGGTACTCGGGATAGCAGGACTTGGTACCGGCACTAGCAAAAGCCAGTGGTAGGGTTAAACCGGTTTATGGGTACCGAAACCTCCCTTTTTCTATCCCGTTTCCCCTATAGTATCATAAACATGCGAATAAAACCCAATACAGGTAGACTGCTAACTCAATTACCACTATATGAGCAAAAAATTGTGACTGCAAGAATTTTTGATACATTAGATGTCTAAATTTTGGCGGAAAACGGTTCTCTCTAGAACTTTCCTCCCATTTCCATTAGCTGTTAACATGCCTTTAAATATAGGAAAATATAATTGGAAGGTGATAAAATTTTGTACATTGCACATTTTATGCATTTTAAATTAGCCTATGACAAAAAAAATTTAATGCATGTGCAAAAATATTTAACCCTTTTTGAATGCATAAAACCAGAGGATGTCGAATGCTTCCTTTAAGCCTTTAACAAAATAATCACCATCAACATTATTGTAAGAGAATTCTAGAAATTTACATTGTATACAAATCCAGTTCACAACGCTGACGCAAAAAAAGTGTGTGAATCGAAGTATTGTCAATGTATCTTATGCTATTGTGTCAAGCAAATATTACGTTTCCATATAGCATTTTCTTTAATTCAGAAGGTATTATGAAATACTTATGCCCCGAGTAAAAAAAATAGCCTTTTCCCACAAATAACGGATTACAAAAAAAATTTTATCCTCTGTCTTGTCCATTACTATAGACAGTTTGAACAAAAAAATATAACTTGACTATTTTCCTAATATGGAGACTGAGCGCGAGAATATCCGGAAAACATTGGTACTTTTCCGGGTGATATTTTTATTTTATAACCGCCCTAGATATAAACAATGAGATGATGACAGACCTCACATTGGCAATAAATGGTATTAAATCTCCGATCACCCTGACAGATGAGGAATTTAATTATACAAAAGGAGAATTTAAATGTGAGTTACTTTTATGAATGTTTTCATAAAACATTATTAGAAGTAAATATATTAAATAGGATCTTTTGTTGCACTAGTAAATACTAAATTTGATACCAATTTACTTTCTTTTTATTAACCCTTTCTGTAGTCCTATATATAGCTACAAAAAGAAAAGGATAAATTGATTATACACATGTTATATAAAATGTTTACCTGAGCTCGCAGGCACTACAAATGTATAAATGTGCAAATAACTCTTGATTACACAGTGCTTGATTATCAACGTAGTTTCCGTTTTCAACACTTTGTGTAATTATTTCGTTTTCTGAAAAAAGTTTCTGTAGTATAAACTTATTTGACAGCCTATTCATTGGATTTTTATACCCCCGCTCCAAATCGGGGATAGGGGGATACTGTTTTCGGTCTGTGTGTGGGTGGGTGGGTCTTTGTGTGTGTGTGTGTGGTTTCGTCCGTAACCCATTTTCGTCGCATATATCTCAGGTATAGGGTACAGATATGAAATTTTGTCACAAGCTTTGTATGAGCATGCCATATCGTGGGATGCGTTTTCATACCTGTCGAGATACTACTTCCTGTGTACCGATTTATTCAATTTTTGACACTTGTACAGTACAGAAAGAGACGTACCATAACAAATCACTTGGACAATGTTGGAAAGACATAACTTTTAATCCTTTAGACATAAAATCACAGACATACTATCACTGTGATAGACCAAAAAAGCCATAAAACAGAGTTGGGAGGATTAAATTTACCCATTTTACCTGTAATTTCTTTGAAGTTTACCTGCTTAATTAGATCTTCATCTGTAAAACAGGAAATGTCCTGACAAAACTTGGGTTTTATTGCCCCCCCCCCCCC
>MJUU01059244.1:50603-70088 GCA_002080025.1 Modiolus philippinarum | reverse complement strand
CAAAAAAAAAAAAAAAAAAAAAAACAAGGAAAAAATTAATCCCCGTCACTTTCGAAGACATTCCCACTATCACAGTGATTAGTTATGTATTGGTGTGTCTCTTTCTGTACTGTAGCATTATATAGTAATTTTTCGTCGCATATATCTCAGCAATGGTACTAAGAATAGATCTGAAATTTTGTCACATTAAGCTTTGTATGCGCATGCCATATTGTGGGACGAATTTTCAGACCTGTCCAGATACTACTTCCTGTTTACCGATTTATTAAATTTTTGACACTTACATAGCATAGTAATGTAGTTATGTATTGGTATGTCTCTTTCTGTACCGTTGCATAGCATAGTAATTATTCGTCGCATATGTCTCAGCAATGGCAATAGGTACAGATCTGAAATTTTGTCACAAGCTTTGTATGATCATGCCATATCGTGGGATGCGTTTTCAGACCTTTCGAGATACTACTTCCCGTTTTCCGATTTCGGCCATTATTTTTTAATTTTTAGTTTTACGAGATTTTTCTTAAATTTTGGTGGGTAGGAGGAAGGAAAAAAATAAAAAAATAAAATTCCAGAAGAATTGAGGTCGGGCAAAAAACACTGTAATTTGGATTAAAACAATAGGAATTTTATTAAAAAATAGGCCAAATATTTGTAGGGTCGAAAAAAAAATAAAAATAAAATTAAAAAAGCTGATTTTTTTTTCAATTTCGGGTCAAAATGGTAGGAGGATTCGTAAAACTAAAAATAAAAAAAAAACAACGGCCTTATTCAATTTTTGACACTTGTAGCATTATATAGTAATTTTTCGTCGCATATATCTGAGCAGTGGCAATAGGTACAGATATGTAATTTTGTCACAAGCTTTGTATGATCATGCCATATAGTGGGATGCGTTTTCAGACCTGTCGAGATACTACTTCCTGTTTACCGATTTATTCATTTTTGACACTTATTTGTCAAGGATTTCTCATCTTGTGTTTGAAGATTTTTAATATTTATTCTTCAGCTTTAATTTGATGAGTTGTACTGTGTTTCCCCTTTTCACATGACACATGACACATCTACTTCCTGTTTGCTGATAACTTTAATTTTTTTCCCCATTATAGTCATATATTGAAATTTTTCGTCAAGGATTTCTCAGCTTGTTGATGTAGTAATGACTGTGGTATAATTGGACGCCATTCGGTGACAGCTCTTGTTTTGCTCTTGATCAATGTTTTACGGAGTATCAGCGTCAGATTTCAGAAGCATTCGACATCCTCGCGTTTTATCCATTTAGATAGGGTTAATTTTTTTTGCACATGTATCGCATTTTCTTGGTCATAGGCCACTTCATCATGGATAAAATAGACATTGTATAATATTTCTATCAACTTCCAATTAATATATTTTCATATATTTTAAAGCATACAAATAGTTTATGGAAATTGAAGGAAAACTCTAGAGAACAGTTTCGCGCCAAAAGGTTGACGTCTTATATCTCAGAAATTCTTTCATCGGTTCTTACATTTTTTTTTGCTCATTTTGCTCTATGAGCTGAGCTCTTCAAAACAAAAGGTCAGCGTTTTAATTCTTGCTACAAATGTTGTGACTCTCACACTCCCTTAATACCCTACCCTTGTCTGTTTATGAGGAAATTACTTTTACTACCATTAAAACATGGACCCCACTGTCAAACATACAAAATTCAAATAGAGATCGCGTCGTTCTGAGGGGACGACCATTTGATTTTCATGGGGAGGCTTGGAAGATTTTGCCTAAATAATTTATTTATTTATTTTCACGAAAACTTCTAACAAATTATTTATTTTCATCTCATGTCCCATCAAATTATTTATTCGCAGCATAAAATGTATTCTTCAAATCAAAATTAAATTATTTATTTTATGACAAGTATGATTGGAATATTTATTTTCACTGGCATCAAGAGTAAATTATTTATTTACAAAATCGTCCACTCCCCTGAAAATCAAATCTAGCCCTTTCAAATACCAATCAGATTTGCAGCGGGCGTTGTTATGTTTGGTTCTTAATCTATTTTTGTTGCACAAAACATTGTTTTGTTCAAATCGGTAAAATAATATCGGGTCCAAAAAAAACGTTTCAATAAAAAATGATAATAGGAATATAATATTATATATAGGAAGTTGAACTTCATATAACTATTTGTAGATCATTATTTTTATTTTAAATGCTATGAAAGGTTTATTTTTAAGTGTATATATATTCTATAGCCTCTCATAACTCTGTATAGAGTGGTTCTTACATTATTTTAAGATGGTTTTTATGGGTGCATTAAATTATTATGTACTTTTAAACATTTTATGTATATGTTTTAATGTGAATGTAAGAAGTGAGACTTTAATAAACTATTTGTTGTTGTTGTTGTTGTTGATTTATTACTCTGTATATAGTACACATGTATTCATTGATGAAATTCATTGATCATTACTTAACAATTTTTGACCCATGGATCTAAGAGCCTGATTTTACATAAATATGTGTCTCATCGGCGAATTATATTGCGGGTTAATTTTATATAAAGCGTAATAAATGCGCAATGAGGTTTTCTCCTTTTTATGTGACTACTAAGTCAATCTCGAGCTGCGCGCGCAGCTCGTTTATGTTTAGGTGAACCATATTCTCTTAGCTTGCTGTGTAATCTTCGTTATAAATGAAAAGATTGAAGAATATGTTATTAATATAAATACTTTGGAACTATCAAGGAGGCGGATTGAAATAAGATCCGTATTCTAAAATTAATGATTTGGGGGCCGATTATTTTTGGAACCTTACAATATCTAAATTTTTGTAAATTTTATTAAAAACTAAGGAGTATCTCCCTCATGCAAAGCTCTGTCCTTAGCTAATTTTGACTTCACATTTAGATCATATTGGTTATTTGTTCTCTATCAGTTTTTAAACATCTTTGAGTTTGTGGTCTTCCAAACGTTTAGATTTTATCTGCACTGATGAGACATGGGTTGTCGAAATGCGCATATGCAGAAAGTAAATTCACAGTAACTTCGGTATTTAGTTATTTGTTACCACTGGGTCGATGCCACTGCTGGTGGACTGTTAGTCCCCGAGGGTATTCACCAGCCCAGTAGTCAGTACTTCGGAGCTGACCCGAGGGCCGATTATTTTTGGAACCGTACAATATCTAAATTTTTGTAAATTTTATTAAAAACTAAGGAGTATCTCCCTCATGCAAAGCTCTGTCCTTAGCTAATTTTGACTTCACATTTAGATCATATTGGTTATTTGTTCTCTATCAGTTTTTAAACATCTTTGAGTTTGTGGTCTTCCAAACGTTTAGATTTTATCTGCACTGATGAGACATGGGTTGTCGAAATGCGCATATGCAGAAAGTAAATTCACAGTAACTTCGGTATTTAGTTATTTGTTAAAATATGATATTGAATTGAACATATGTCTATGTAATTAAATTAATTAATATGTTTTCAACAATTATTTCTTAAAATTATCACATTATACAACAATATACTCAGTTTGCTTTACGAAGCAAATGGAACAAGGCTTTCATTGTTGTTGTTCATCTTGAAGTCGCGATGAGGCCTCCAACAAAGAGCTAACACTCCTAGCTCATAGTAAGTCCAAGACGGCCCCTAGCAACGGTTTGAGCGGAATTCACTTCCTAAATGTTGAACAACGGCACAACTATATATCCCCTTTGTCATGGATGCGGGGTCGTCAACAAGCATAACATATCGGGCAAAGTACATTGTACTCTTACAAAATACTGTCATCCGTTACCAGACAAAAGGACCAATAGATTATACAGCTGATAAACGACCACCGATCGCAGGGCACTCATCGAGTTTATTGTAAGAAAACTTGGCAAGTAAAATCGCAAGATATGGGCAATACATATATATTTGATGTTACAGATTATTCGGATTCCATTTGGTTTAATGCATTTTAAATATTTTCTAAATTATAGATTTCCTTTGTTTGGGTTCTAGTGCTGCTGATGAGGAATAAATTTCCGAAATTGTCATACAGCTCATTTAAATTATTGCAGTTGGAGTTAACATATGTGTTATGGTCTCATGTTCATTTACTCCACATCCTTTCGTGAAATATTTAATAAAGGAGTTTGTCTTTTATTGCAGTGTGGAGTTGGTAAAACTATTTCCCGTGGTAGAGATGTATGCTCTTTATTTTTCTTAGATATGGTGTACTTGTACATGAGATAATATCTCATGTGTACACTTTGTTTAATTCCTTTTATCTAAATTTATGTAAATTCTAAAACCGAAGGATTAACTCCCTTCATCGTAGTTTTGTTGTGTCGCCTGCTGTAAGCAGAGTCGACACATAGGGATTAATATCCATCGTCTTACGTCGTCGTCCTGCGTCGTCTGTCAGTTTTTGTATCCGCAACTCCTCCAAAACAGCTGGTCTGATTCCAACCAAACTTTCAGGATATGTTGTTCAGCTGGTGTAGTTGTGCACCTGATACTTAAAATTTTGGTTTCACAGATTTTAGAGGTTCATTGAGCCAAAATAGCTCATTTGTTAATCTTAATAATTTTAATCCATAACTCCATAATAAATATAAGTCAGATTTCATCCTATCTTGCAGGATATGTTGTTCATCTGATTTAATTGCGCATCTAGTATATAAAATTTTGAATTTGTAGATTTTAGAGATTCACTGAGCCAAAATTGCCCATTCGTAAATTTGGTTTATTAATCTGGAATTCCTTCAATTTCAGCTACAAGTCATATTCCAACCAAACTTTCTGGATATGTAATCACCTGATATAATTGTGCACCTGATACTTAGAATTTTGATTTTGCAAATTTTAGAGGTTCACTGTGCTAAAATAGCTCATTTGTTAATTTGTTTGTAAATCTGCCACTCCTTCAAAACTGTCTGTCAGATTCCAACCAAACTTTCAGTATGTTATTTATCACATCTGATTATGCACAGTATACTAAAAATGTTATTTTACAGATTTTAGAGGTTTGCCAAGTCAACATAGCTCATTTTTTGTCAACATCGCCGACATTGTAGACATCGTAATTACAACATTGTCTACATCGTTCATAATTCTTACATGTTGTCAAAATCGCCGACATTGTCGACATCGCAATGTTGACAATATCGGTACGACATTGTGTAAATCGATTCTACCTTTAACATGTTGTCAACATCGCTGATATTGTCGACATTGCAATTTTGACGATATTGGTACATTGTCTACATCATTTCTATCTCTTCAACATGTTGTAAACCTCACCGATATTGTTGACGATATCGGGACGATATTGTCGGAATCTTTTCGTCCTCTTATATTATGTTTACATGGTAGACAATGCAATGTTGACGATATCGGGACATTATTGACAGCGTTACTACCGCTTGCATTTTGTCAACATTGCCGACATCTTTATATTAGCGATTTCAGTGCTACATTGTCTGCTTGTTTATTCCACCTATATTATGTTAACATCGTCCTGTCATTTAATGGTTCTTTAAAGGACTCCACCAAACTGTAACAGCATTTTTATCCATTGGTACTGCAAGAATTGTTCTAGTTTGTAAAAGGAAACTCCAAAAAGCTTTTAATTGTTTTTAAGATTAGCTTCCTTTAATTTCCTATAGAAAAGCGAAGTTGACAAATGAAGAAAGATATAGATCTATTGACGACTTTTCTACAATTGCGATGTCGTCGATGTTGACAATGTTGACATCTATAAAGGACAATGTGGTCAAAGACAGAACGACATCGTGACGACATTGCCGGCATCGCTATGTCGACAATGTTGACGTTGATAAAGCACGATGTAGTCATTAGAGGAGCGACATCGCGTCATTACATATCGGTGTATAAAATATTAATGTTTTCACTTAACCTGCATTATGGTCAGCTCTTTCTTGAATAAAAGTGGGCCTGTTGATAAGAAACTGTACATCCAGTGAATTGGCACTGGCGTTTGATCGATTATTTAAGCTTTCAATAATTTACTAGTAAAAAAACTTTTGATCCATATGAAAGGAGTGCGAGCATGGCTAAACAACCTTAAAAAACAGGAAGTCGACGTGCGGCTATTGGGCTCCGTTTTTAGCTCACCTGGCGATATCTCGGTGAGCTTTTGCCATAAATTGGCGTCCGTCGTCCGTCAGTAGTCATTTTTTTCGAAAATCTTCTCCTCTGAAACCAATGGGCCAATTTAAACCAAACTTGGCCTGGGTCATCGCCAGGTTATGTGCACGGTTAGTCCGAGGACTAAACAACATGACCACTGTTACTAAAAATAGATTACAGCGGTAAATTGCGCTGTTTTGGTAAATAACCCAAAACCGCTGCAGATATAAAAAATCTGACTAAGGCAAAAAGGATCAGCATGACAAAATCTACATACCCTACAATTTTGACGGAGATATGATGACCAAGTTTAGAGTTATTGCCCTTTTCCGTGATTTTTTCAAAAATTTGATATTTTGTATTTTTTTTATTAAAAATCTATAATAGATAGTGGTAAAGATTATTTGAAAAAAAAATGTTCAACATGCCAAGATCTACTCGCATGACAATTTTGAAAAAAATTCTAAATACCCATGTAGAAGTTATTGCCCTTTATTAGTCAATTTTTTCATGATTTAATTTATTTTGTCCTATATTTTAAATACAGTTCGAGATAGATGTTCAGTTTTTTTTTAAGAAAGTCCAAGTACCATTATAGGAGTGATTGCCCTTTATTTGTCATATTTTTGGTGATTTTATACCTTTCGTCTTATATTTCAAAAAACAAATTTGAGATAAAGTCTTATATTTCAAAAAACAAATTTGAGATAAAGTCAAGTTTAAATTGCGAAAAAGTTCAGCATGTCAAGGACTACATTTGTAGCCGAGTTGCAAGGAGTTGCACTTGGCTATGGTTTGCTGAAAGACGGGTTGGCGGGCGAGCAAGCGGGCAGCGTATGTATTTCAGCTTATTACCGCGAAACAGATTTCATTATTGATTGGATCTTAAAGAAATTTACCTGCAGGTTTTTACAACAATACCCGAGTTGAATTCGATTTCGAGTAATTTTGGAGCAAAACTTTTTGAATAACTAACATGATAATGTGTTTGAAATTGAAATCAGGGAAAAAGCCTAAAATCACATGTTTGGTATTATTTGACTATGGAAAATAGCTAAAAAGTTATAGTGCATAAAGAGGTACTCTTTTATTTTGCCAGAATATATTCGAAACATTAAAAAGTACTAATGATGCACATATATACAAATATACTCTTTTGGGGTGTCTTTATCATGAAAAAAAATAGAGATAATGAAAAGGGGAAAATTTTTAAAAGTGTTCAATATTTCTTAAAGACTTTTGCAACGTGTTCAGTTTAAATAAAATCTTAGATCAAACAAATATTCTGATTTAAGAAAATTCCTTAAACTCTTCTGAAATTGATTTCAGTTTTGATTGTGAGGTGAACCTCTGCCCAAATTGTTTTGAATGGTGGTCTGAAATGGGTTTGTAATGGATACTGGAGCTTTCAGTTGCAATGGAAACCAAGCCAGAAAACTGAATCTTTGGAAAATAATATTCTGCTACATATTTTTTTCAACATTTTCAGAAAATGTGTATAAACTAGATTGCAAGGGGAACACATGCCCATTTTTTTTTTGAAAGGGGGGCTTGGGATATTTTGATTTCAGCATTCTGTATTACCTTGATTATGTGGGGAACCTCTGCCCAAATTTATTTCTGAATTGTAATCTGAAAATGGTTGCAATGGAGAGTGGAACTTTCAGTTGCCATGAAAAACCAAACAAGACAACTGCAATTTTTGAAAAGAAGTATTCTGCTGCATACTTTTGATGATTTCAGCAATATTTATAAATTAGATTTTAAGGGGAATCTCTGCCCATTTTTTTAATGGTGGTCTGATATCGGTCGAAATGAAGATTAGACAACACTACATGACACAAACTACATGCAACTTGGCTCTTGCATCTTTGATGGTTTAATTTTGTCAATTTTATTGAACATGGTCTAGTTGTCTTACATCTTCCAAGATGGTCTCAAGCAGTAAACTTAATTTACGATTAGACCCCATGGGAAAACGTTTTCTAAGATCTTATTCTGAAAAAAAATGTAAGGCAAATTCGAATCAACCTTGGTAACAATAGTCTTTGATGGGCCCTTTGAAAAAATTGCCCTGCAAGTCCACATCACATATAAGATGGCAGCCTGCGAGGAACATAGTTTAACATTTGACCCTAAGGGAAAGTATTCACAAAGGATTTCTCCTCTGAAACAACAAAACCATTAGATTCAAAGTTGGTCACTACACTCCTTAGGCGGTCCACTTTAAAAATATGTCTGGTAAGTCTGCTCTTCATCCAAGATGGCCACCAACGGGAAACTTAGTTTAACATTGTACGCTTTGGGAAAAACACATTTAATTATATTCTCATATTCTCCTTTCAAACTATAAGTCAAATTGGAACCAAACTGAGTCACAATTGTCAATGGGTGGTGCCCGAAGGGTTTGTGATTTTTTGTTCCTACCTAAGTTGGTCCCCTCCAGTAAGTCTTTACCATATCCAAAATGGTTGCCATCAGGAAATATAGTTCAGCTTTGAAGCAATTAATCTCAATGGCTATTAACATACTGGAAAATGAGGTCCTTTATTATTAAGGTTACTTGGACCGACTATGTCAGCAATTGCCCAGGTGAGCGATACAGGCTAATGAGAGCCTCTTGTCCCCTTTCAACACCTATAACCAACAATAAGCTTTTAAGAAATATTCAAAAAGAATTATATTCCCCGATCGAAAGAACCAAACTTTCAGAAAATTGTGTTGTGAACATGTTTTGTGCCTCGCCCGAAATTTTAATGTTCCAAACTAGGCGAGCGGTCATGTTTTATAACTTCTGCCACTGATTTTCCTCCTCATTTATCAAGGAAAATTCATAATATTTCATGTCTATGTTGTAGCCCAGATAAGATATGAAGATGTAATCGGATTTGATAACCCTCCAAATAAAAATGAAAAAGAAACCACAAAAGGGACATTGTTTTACATACACCCAACACCGAAAGAAAATGTTTTGGAGAAGAAATCCTTACATATATCAGGGAAAACGGAGCAGGTATCACAATTCTGTTCGTGTTTGAAAGAAAGAGTAGAGGAGAAAGGTAGGTAGATCTTTATGTAGAACAAAAAATTAAGCCCACATAGCAGTTGAAAGCCCATGTGTGAAGGACTATTATCCTACCTTCTATTTTGTGTCGTCATATATACAGAACTAATTTAGACGTAGACAAAACAATAAATAAAAGATACACATACTTGTAATAGACAATTAAAATAACAGAATAAGCATCAAAATATTACGTGGTGAATAAAATAAATCTCCTAGCTGATCTTTTATTCAAAACAATTCCTTATAGCTTAAATAACTAAATATTACGATGATACACTAACAGAATCAAAATTTATATTTATGCCCCCGTCGCTAGGCGGTCAGGGACATTACGGTTTACCCTGATCCGTACGTCCGTCCGTACGTACGTCAGTACGTCCGTACATCCGTACGTCCATCTTCTTGGTTTCAGGATGATAACTTGAGTATCCTGCATCGGATCAAAACCAAACTTAGTCACATGCTTACTTATCACCCAAGACAGAACCCCATTGATTTCCAGGTTGGTACCCCCAAGGTCAAGGTCACAGTTGCTAAAAATAGACTAAAATTTCAATAAAATTTTGGTTTCCGGATGATAACTTGAGTATACTACATAGGATCAAAACCAAAGTTGATCACATGCTTGCTTATCTCTCAAGACAGAATCCTATCGATTTTCTGGTTGGTACCCCCAAGGTCAAGGTCACAGTTGCTAAAAATAGACTAAAATTTCAATAAAATTATGATTTCCGGATGATAACTTTAGTATACTGCATAGGATCAAAACCAAACTTGGTCACATACTCGCTTATCACCAAAGACAGAATCCTATCGATTTTCGGGTTGGTACCCCCAAGGTCAAGGTCACAGTTGCTAAAAATAGACTAAAATTTCAATAAAATTATGATTTCCGGATGATAACTTTAGTATACTACATAGGATCAAAACCAAACTTGGTCACATGCTTGCTTATCACCCAAGACAGAACCCTATCGATTTCCGGGTTGGCACCCCCAAGGTCAAGGTAACAGTTGCTGAAAATAGACTAAAATTTCAATAAAATTTTGGTTTCCGGATGATAACTTGAGTATACTACATCGGATCAAAACCAAACTTGGTCACATGCTTGCTTATCACCCAAGACAGAACTCTATCAATTTCCGGGTTGGTACTCCCAAGGTTAAGGTCACAGTTGCTAAAAATAGACTAGAATTTCAATAAAATTATGGTTTCCGGGTGATAACTTGATTATCCTGCATCGGATCAAAACCAAATTTGGTTGATGCTTACTTATCACCCAAGACAGACCCTTATGGATTTCCAGGTTGGTACCCCCAAGGTCAAGGTCACAGTTGCTAAAAAAAAACTAAAATTTCAATAAAATTTTGGTTTCCGGATGATAACTTGAGTATACTACATCAGGTCAAAACCAAACTTGGTCAAATGCCTACTTGTCACCCAAGACAGAATCCTATTGATTTCTGGGTTGGTACCCCCAAGGTCAAAGTCACAGTTGCTAAAAATAGACTTAAATTTCAATAAAATTTTGGTTTCCGGATGATAACTTTAGTATACTGCATAGGATCAAAACCAAACTTGGTCACATGCTTGCTTATTACCCAAGACAGAACCCTATCGATTTCCGGGTTGGTACCCCCAAGGTCAAGGTCACAGTTGCTAAAATTAGACTAAAAATTCAATAAAATTTTGGTTTCCGAACGATTACTTGAGTATTCTGCATCTAATCAAAACCAAACTTGGTCACTTGCTTACTTATCACTAAAGACATAATCCCATAGATTTTAGCGTTGATACCCCAAGGTCAAGGTCACAGTTGCTAAAAATAGATTAGTATTACATATAAGACTGTTTCTCAGATTATTTGGTGGAACTACTCATTATACCAAAACCAAACAAGTTCCAGTGCCTATTTATCACAGGAGAAAGATCCTTTTTTATAATTATTTGATATATATATTGTACATAGTTATGCCTTTAATAATTTAAGGGTTTCGATTGCAAGGAGGCGGGGGCATCCGTGTCCCATGGACACATTCTTCCATTTTTTTCCAGTAAATTATGTGGAGGTCACGACTAAATAAGTCGAGCTGTCGACTCAATATGTCGATAAAACGACTTAGGAGGTCGAGATCATGACTTAGCAAATCGGAATCACAACTTAGATTATCGAGATTATGACTAAGTTAGTAGAGCGTTCGCAGTTATGATCTCCAGATACAAAGTGATGATCTCGCTTGACTATGTCGTGATCTCGAAATGCCAAGTCTACCGCTTGACTATCTAAGTTTTTATCTCGACTAACTCGTCGTGATCTCGAAATACTAAGTCGTTATCGCGACATACTTAGTCGAACACTTGCCATACCAAGTCGATATCTCGACATACTAAGTCGTGATCTCTGCAATTATTCGAGCGCTAGACTAAGTTTTTATCTCGACATAATTAAATCAAAAAAATAATATTTTGAGTGTCCTAATTGCACTACCGTAAAATACCAAAATAACTCAAAAATATTCTGCAAATGAAAATTTCGACAACTTATTGATCAAGTCAAACATTTTGAAGACCAGCATCTGAAAGGTGATTGTAAAAAGCCAAAAGGGTCCACGTAGAGTTTAAATCATAGAAGGCCAGAGCTGTAAAAGAGGCAGATACTAGGTTAGTTTAAATAAAAAAATTTCTTAAACTTAGATAATGCAAGTTTTTATATGAAATCGGTTTTCGGGCCAGCACCGAAGAACTGGACTATTGGCATGGGTTGGCGAATACTCTCGGGGACTATCAGTCCACGATCAGATGCATCAACTACAATATAACCATTCAGTACTACATGTATGATTTTGATCAAGATAACTATGATGACCTCTGATAAAAATGGAAAACAGGACTGAGTTCATTTGCTTTAAATGTTTAGGAGTGTCAAGAAAACGGGTTTTAGACTATTATTGCAATTTTTTCTGCCTAAATTCTGTAATTAATTTTCCAAAATTTCCCAACAGTTAAATACTGAGATTCCCCTGTGAATCTGGACTTTAAAAAATCAAAATGGTATCGGGGTTGCTTAAAACTGTTACACTATTACAAGGTCTTGTGTTGCAACCTTGTATTTGTAATTGAATACCCTGGTATCGGTCTTTTATGGTATATTTAGAAATAACAGTGTAATACGAATAGTATCTTTTCTGTCGAGTAATTTATTAAAGTATTTTCAAATTCCGAGACTCGTTCTAAAATTCTGTTTTTATAAAGATAATAATTTCCTTCTTTTACAAACTGCTTTGCTATTAATATTATTCTTTCAGGTAACCATGTTCTTTTTGTTCATAATATGCGTATTGTTTTAGTAAAGCAAACAGATTATTTTTTTATTGAGGCAGGGTCTCTGCCTTCTAGCTGTTAGGTAAAAGCATCTTGAAAATAGTCTGTTTCATCCAGACTCTTACATTAAGAAATTACTTTATGAAAAGAGTCCGAGTGATCAAGAAAAAACGCGTACGGCTTACAAGTTATTCATACGAAGGCACAAAAAAATAATCCATTCATGTGGCAGTACTGTGTCCATTTCATGATCAACTACATCGTTTTATGTGTGTATTGTATTTATTTAATACCTTTTAAAAGATACAATGTTTTTTATTAATCTCAGAGGACTTAAATTGATATTCGAAATTTACGATTCGGTTCATTCATAAAAATTTCCTGTGGCGCGCAGTTTTTATGAATGGATACATAGTAACTTCTATTTTTGCTGTTGTAACCAGAGTTGTTAACCCTCCCGGTCTCACCGTGAGGCTACCGGTTTCGGCAGCTGGTCTCACGTCTACCGATATGCCTCTGAAAGCTCCCGATATTAAAATTTTCTCTCAAAAATATTTTTCCGTTACACCGGAAGTAAATATTGGCTGTTCCAATCAAATCACACCCTGCGAAGTAAACAAAGGCTGTTCCATTCACATCCCGCCTAACGAGAGAGATTACGCGAGAACACGAATCAGCTGTGTATTAACGACAAAATGGCGTCGCCTCCTCGAAAAGGGAAGAGATACAATTCTAAATTCCAAAATAAATGGATAAAAGAGATGGACTTCTTGAGCAAGAGTGATAAATATATACACGCAGTGTTTCTGTTGTGTGGCATAACCTTTTCCGTAGTGCACGGAGGATGAAATGACGTTGTTCGCCATAGAGAAACAGAGGGACACAAACGTAGTGCTCGACTTCGGACTCAAAATGCTGAAATTCTGTTTACATTATTCACAGTAACTTTGGTGTTTTGTTATTTGTAGCTGAGCACAACCTACCATTCTCAGTAGCTTGCACTGGTGAGACATAAGTTGTCGAAATGCCCATATGTAGATAGTAAATTTACAGTGACTTCGTTATTTAGTTATTTAATCATATGCAAAAACAATGAAACTTAAGAACTAGATGACTTGACAGAGGAAGTGACAAAATTAGAAATATCAACATTAATTAAGCCACAGAGTGTAACACTTGTACTCGGGCTTGTACTTTGGAATACTTACATGTACCAACAAAGAGGAGCAAGACAATGAAATGTAAATAAATAGAGTTTTAAATAAATTGCCAACAACCCATATAAAAACTGAAAAGACAACCTAAACCGGGAAGGAAAATTTCGGATTTTAATTCTTGAAAAAATTAAATGCCAAGATTTCAGCAAAACAGTAATAATTACAGAACTTCTGGAATACCCAGGAACCTGCCTTTACAGCATTCCATGCTTTGATTGTAATTACAGCTTCATATCGATACATATTTTGCAAACAATGTTGCTGTTTTTGTTGTCATGTTTGGCTTCTCAGTTTGACTTTTTAATCTCTACAGTCAATAACCGGTTATAACGTTGCCATTCAACTCAAGGCAAAAACAGGCAATTTCAAATTTTTGCCCTCAACATATCCGGTTAACACGAGTCTCATGTCATGTATCATTTCGAAGCATTTTATCTGTGGAATCCAAACCTGTTGTAAAAATATCGCGACCGGGTTCACCTTTTAGTTTTTCACAAAATTGCAACGAATAAAAATATGAAATATTTTCATTCTGGATGACATGTGCTGCTCCACCATGACCTTTCACTCAGGTGTCACCACAATATTCATACACTTTATTCAAATATGACATTTGTTTCCATAATTGTATGCTATCAGCTTTCATTTAAGTCTTTTTATCATGTTCTGACTATTAAAATATATTATTTATGATTTAAAGCACCATATTTTCAAACTTTTGTTCTTTGGGAACTTTTTGACTGAGGAGCCAAATGAACCGGAAGTGGTTAGTTAGACCTATGGTTTTCAGAATTATCTGGATTTGAAGAAATGGCATCTGCCGAAACTAAACTCACAACGACGTCGGTATTTGGTACCCTGGACTTTGATTTATATAATCTACTTTTGCTTTGTTCCTTCCTATTATATTGCCGTAATTTTACACTTGTATTACTAATATTTATTATATTTGTCAGTTAAAGGAAGGCCGAAGTCGGTCGTTGTGTTCTTGAATCCTATTGGTGGGTCAGCAAATTCTCGTCAACTATACAAAGACAAGATAGAACCTATATTCAAAATAGCAGATATCAAAAGTGAAGTCGTAGGTAAGTTAATGTTGGAATACACAGATACTTTATACTTTGTACATACAGCTTCATATATATGTATTAATTTTTCATCTCAACATATGTTATGTAATTTACGGGGCTTTCAAGATGGGAACTCACGTGTAGCTGAAGGCGAAAAGGTCTCCTCAAATACCAGTAAGATGGATAACTGGATCCCTGACATATTGAATATATATAAACCACCCAAAAACAAACTTTTTATGAAATTGAAGTGCATGCACTTATAATTTGTCCTACATGACAATAATTGAACTAAATTTTAATTGCCGAAAACAATTAACCTTAAGCGCTAGAAATAGATTAAACATAAATCACCCTTAGCTCAACAGTGTTAATTAATTAGTGATTCCCTCTCAGGGTATTGATGTATTGATTTTTTTTGCATAATACACAAAAATAATTTCGGATTGAACACGACTCAAAAGTCCAGTCTTATACAATGTATATTGGAAATCCAGTGAAAACAGATTAAAAGAAAACCAAAAACTTGTCCTGGAGATTGAATACCTAAATGTAATAAACAGTAACGCAAACCCAATTTAAGGCAATTTTGTGCAATTTGTGTCTTCTTTTAAAAATACATGATACATGTATCTATATATTGTAATATAATATATTATGCTTTTTCACACATTATTCATAGCATTTTTTTACTGTATCGAAGAAACCGGGATCTCTATCTTTTGATGCATGTACCTTATTTATTGACACTATAACGTGCAGTTATGTTGATTGACAAAATGTTCATGATAATACATAAACAAAGTACCAGAATATCGGTGACACATTCGCTTCACCAGAGCCAATAAAATAAAATGAAAAGCCGAAGTCTATAAACTCAAGGGGCGTCTTTGGGCGAGGAATTTTTAATCCGAGTACAACGCTCTCGTGTCAAAATATCGCCCAAACGGCACGAACATCAACCCGAGAACATTGTTCGCGGGTCAGAATTTCACTCCCAATTTTTGCAGGAGTGACAAGAACAACTCGAGATCAAAGATGGCGGAAAAGAAAGCGATGTTCCAATGCAAGCCGTGCCAGTGGCACATAACACGCTTCTGATCCGTCGCGTAGGAGGTAGTAGGTCTCCAGACTTGCCAATATACATCAGTAAAGCCAGCTAGAACATATGGAGGTTTTTTTACATACGTAAAGCGGACACAGCAACAGATATTGTCAGGTATCGTTTGTACACTCAGACCAGTGAATGGACTACCACAGGAACATGCAAAATTTAACCATTCTGTTAATCTTTTTGACCCAAAGACTGGAGTTCGAGTAACTATGGTGCAAAACGTTCAAGAAAATGAATGACCATGGAATGCCGACTTATCATTCGGGCAGACAACAGAGGCAAATTGTGTAAACATATAGCAGAAACGTATCCTGCATGGAGAATGAAAATAAAGAAATTATAGACAAACAACCCGTTTAAGGGCTACTGACATATTAAAAAAAGAATCAAAGTTGTATCATGCATCAAGGTATTTACTACTATGGAAAATGAAAGTATAGCTTTAAAATAGTTTAGTCTCTTTATATTATTCAACAAATTACATTTGAATTATTTTTATTTAATTAAATACCCATCCCGAGGTTGAAATAATAAACCTAAACATTAATTTTGGGGTGCCAAACAGAACTACTGTCGTCAGTCAAATTTTCAAGACCGTCTCACATATTTTTAACACTTTATTTATTTGCTCTCTTAAGGATGTAGTAAGGTGAAATTAAATAAATCTACGATTTCAAATTGATACCATAAATGGAAAGAGCATTGGTTGTGGAATAAATTCAGCTAAAAATACTGATAGATTATGGACCTTGTTTTCAAGATATTTCACATTTTGAAAAATGGCAGGAAAAGGCTCTCTTGGACTTTTACCTTAGCATAGCATGGACATTTTATTGATTTCATTCACATGGAAGGAAAATCTACAATCTTTTGAAATCTTGCTTACTGACCTTAAATGACTTACTGAAACCTTTGATGACTAAAACATTGGGTGTAATGGGGCAAAATATTTTACATTGTAATAATGGATAAAATCCGAGAAATCTGAATGACTTTTATGAATTTCAAAAATCTCACCTTACTACATCCTTAAATTTTCCATTTTATCTTTCCGATGGCAGCCATAATAGAGCGGAATAACAAGAGAACATACTCTTATTCGACACTTGGAACAATAAAAATTCCTCTCCCAAAGACGGCCAAGGTGACAAAACACCTCTTAAGGTTGGAACATAAACTTAGAACATAATGGGAAAAATTCCGAGCGACTGAATGAAGTATGATACTGTCTGTGAGTAGTTAACTATGGGAAAAAATCTGCGGTTTTCAAAAATCACGTTTTTTTTTGAAAACGTGTTTTTTGAAAACCGCAGATTTTTCCCATATTAACTACTACTGACGGGACTATAGAACAAACAAACATGTTATTCACTACGGTTGAGACGGGTAAAACGGTCTAGATTTCACTCACATTTTTTACGATGTTTACGGATTAAACATCTCATAAGTAAAACAAAAATCTTATAGGTTTTACTTCGTTCTAGACTCTGCTTTAAAAAATTTAAGACACGACTCGTAAACTCTATCATTTTTATATAAAAAGAAAAATAATATTCTAGTAATAAAAAATGTTTAGAGGAACACAGTTTTGCGATAGATATGAGTATTGTAACTTTTTACTAGACACGCCTATAATAACTCCACAAAATGGACAAGCACAAGTCAAAACGGACTACAAATTTAGTATAAACGATAGGGCTTCGTTTTATGACTGGTACAATGGGTATTTTTTGATCAAGTTCAAAGTAGATAAACTAGCTGACGGAGCAGCGCCGGACAACGACACAATATCCGTTATTTCAGACGTAACAAATTTTTTTAAACAAATGACAGTCCACCAAAACGGAAAAACAGTTTACGACTGTAATAATTTATCTCTAGCAAATCACGTCAAATCATTGCTTACGTTTTCAGACGGATATGTGAGTAGTGTAGGCAAAAACAGCTTTATTTACCCTGATAATGATGCATCTACTGCTGAGAATTCAGGGTTTAAGGCGAGAACAACGTTAACTAATGCAAGAAAAGAAGTAACTGCGGAACTACCATTAAATAGATTTTCTTTCTTTGCCTCGTTGGAACAAAATTTTTTACCCCCAGCACAAATGGGAATAACGGTAACAATAAACAACGACGATTATTTATTATACAAGGCTGATGGCGCTGATGATGGAAGAGTTGTAATTACACATATTGAACTTTGGATTCCTAGACTAAAATTAAATTCTGTTGGTTTAATAAATGTACTTCCAAATTACATGAAACCAAGACGATGGACATACTTAAGAGAATATATTCACACTAATACCTCGAGTCAATCTGTTGAAGGGTCGTTTCGTATTACAACAGGAATAAAACACCCGAAACACGTAATTGTGTTTTTACAAAGAAACGGAAAGGATGTTGATCAAGAACAAAATCCTCTGTTACTTGATGCATTTAAAGTAAACGCAGCAAACACAAATTGTACCCTCCTGACAGCAAGATTAGAAGTTGGTTCTGGTATCTTTTACCCGGAAACAGGATATAGTTCAAATCAAATCAGCAGAATCTTCAGAGATGCCTTAATTTTAAACCCAATGCAAGCAACGACTATGACACAGGGAACATGCTTACTCTTAGCAACTTTGGTTCTCTATACGGATTAATCTATTTTGATTTGACTTACGCAGACGAATCGGTGAGTATGGAGAACACATCTTTGACGTTACATTACAGACTGAATCAGGCTCCAGCCGCTGCCTACCGAATCTTTGCCCTTGTACTGAACGAAGAAGATATAATTTTAGACACAATTGGAAACGACATAGTAATTATCTAAGGTATTAAAAAATGAGTAAATACGTTAACTATAGTCTTGGTTTATCCGAAGGTCAGAGAAAGAATTTAGCTAAAGCATACAAAAACATATCTTGTTTAACATTAAGACTAACAAACAACCAATTAACAGGTGACTTTCCTATGGCGCTAACACAAACACAAATAAATAAAATACAGAAAGCAAAGGCCTCTGGTAATGGGGTTCACATAAGAAAATTGAAAGACACAAATGAAAAAACAATCACAAAACGGAGGTTTTCTTGGAGCACTTGCTAAACTTGCACTTCCGGTCATAAAGACAGTGGCATCCAAACTATTACCTGCCCTTGGCATCGGAGCGGCCTCCGCTCTAGCTGAAACCGGGGTGAAAAAGGTGTTTGGTAGCGTTTTAACAGCAGACGTACCACACAACAAAATCACCACACTTTTACACAAACCCTACGTTGACCACCTAACAAAAACACAGAAAGAGCAATTAGAAACAGCACTCAAACAAAAAACAGGAACTTGTCTTAGAATCGCAAAAAGACAACATACCGGTGGATTCCTTGGTATGTTAGCCAGTTGGGCAGTGCCATTACCAACCGGTTTATTAGGCAAAGGACTACAAGTTGAACGCCCGAGCAAAGGACTTCAAGTAGACAGCGTACGCAGACCCTACGTCATGCAAAAAAAAGTGCCTACGGCAGACGCTTGAACCGCTAACTAACTTTGATATTTTAGACTGGGTTGATAAACTACGTATTACCTCTTTCAG
>MJUU01059244.1:10097-48862 GCA_002080025.1 Modiolus philippinarum | reverse complement strand
AAGAGGACAGTACAAATGTACGATCCTTTCTTTCTCTTGAATATCAAGTATTTCGTAAACTCCGTTTGGCGGTTTATCACTATTCATCTTTTAATTACACTAAAACTAACATTTAGTGAGGTCATTGGAGAAACTAGCCAAACGATTCCGGTTAGGGCTATAACTCCAAAGAATATTTCGTCGTTCTTTTCAAACGTCTGACTCATTTTTATCTCAAATTGATTATGACCACCGATGGATTTCCTGGTCTCTAGAATTTCGGTGCTAGTTATTGGTGTCGTCCCTTTTTTGTAACATGAGATGTACGGAGGAGTGCCTACGGTAGTACCTTGTATTATACCCCCGATGCACAAACGGACAGTAAATGTGGGTGTACACTTATCCTTGAATTTTATCCACTGCTGAAACCCATCCCCGGGTGAGTGTAAGATCTTCCCGTTTATAACAAATGGTTTATCAGTGTTGTCTGCCGCAGGCACTGGCGAAGCCACTGGAAGCCCGATCGGTATCGGAGTTACACGAGGAGCAATAAGGTACGTAGACATACCAAATAGACCGCCCAGAGAGTAACTAAAAGTGTATGGTGTTGTGTTAACCGGAGGACTTAGATATACATGCTGGTATTGTTCCTCCGGGGTTAGACTAAATTTTCTCACCCGATAACCTGTTTTTCCTGTTATACTAATCATCACATATTTAGCAACATAACCCAGGTGCAATTTAACTTCTTGAGCCCCATTAGAAAGACCAACGGAATGTTCTTTTTTCCATTGTCCTAAGTCCTCTGCAGGGTGATGAATTTCACTTCCAAAATCATTCCAAGTATGACACTCTATGGAACACGTTTTACCATTTAATTCAATGTCGATATTGGCGATTATCTTTTTTTGATATAGACCTATAACGTCACGCTCTCTAATTACTCTGTATTCAAAAGTTTCGCCGGTATGATCCTGGATAAAACCGGCAATTCCTTCGTTTGAGAAATCTAGTTCAGAACCGTAATCACGGATAGAATATTGAATATCTAACGCACAACTCTGTAGGAATCGGAACAACGAATGAGTGTTTTTCCCTAATTCGACCACCGCAATCCTACTCTTCCCGCTTAATATCATAACTGATGGAAAGACTGTAAAAAGAAGTGAACAAGTAGCGCTATTTCTTATTTTCTCGATATGGAAAAGTGTTATCTCGGCCTTATTATCTGTTCTTGCTCTTGTGAAAGATATTTCCTTTGATGCGCCCAATTGATCTATTTTCAACATGATCTTAATCTGGTTAGTAATTACGCGCTCTTCTGGCGCCTCAAATGTTAGATGCGCACCAAACAAATAAAGACTGCCGCCGGCACTGCCGTCCGTCGTGTTTAGGGTTAGTTTCCAGTTGTCGAGATCCTCCTCTATATCACCGTTGATATAGGAATCGTCCGTTAACCACTTGACTTTTACATTCCTATACGAACCATAATATCCGGGTTTCACTCTTGCAAGAAATGATGCAGCTTTCTTTTTCTCGTACTTCTTTTCTCCTGTTTTATTGAAAAATCTCCTTAATTCTCTCTTGTTACATATGTATCCTGAATTTTAGTATCTATTTCACTTTTTGTATACTAGTAACCCTCATAATCGGCTAGCTTGGCGTCTGCCTCAGTCTTAGTATAAACAGGATCTAGCTCGGCGTCTACCTCAGTCTTAGTATAAACAGGGTCTAGCTTGGCGTCTACCTCAGTCTTAGTATAAACAGCACTTATTTTTTTCTCAAGTTGTGATAGGTGAATTGGTCTTAGAAACTGTCTGTGCAAGTCTTTTCTTAGTTCTCGTTCACTTGCAGCAACAAAAGCCTTACTAGCAAACTCCGCTCTAAAGTTCCGTTTCTGTGTGTCTATTTTCTGCTGCAGCGACTTCTTGTTTACTGCACAGGTTGGGTCATGTAAGTCGGTCTCGAGTCCCCTAATATACTTCTTATTCATATCCAGGTCTTTACGCGCTACCGCAGGAAAGAAAGTATCGCTTATTTGCTTTATTGTTGCTACGTGGTCATTGTCGGAACCGGGTGAAAGACCTGTGATTTTATACCCACCCATGTCTAAGTCTTGTCCTTTACGGAAATATTTGTCTAACTGAGCCTTGCTCGCATACTTACTTAGCACTACATCAAAACTAGTCTCCGTTCATGCAGTTCCTGACACCGTCTGAGATATTTCATAAAACATACCCATGTTTACTTTTTATATTAGGAAGATAAAAATGTTAAACGAACTAAAGGATTTAGCTCAAAAGAAGTCAAAAGCAGAGAAAGCGGTACAGAATTACATCAAGAAGAAGGAAGAAGAAAAAATAAGAAAAAGTGTACGGTCGGATAAACTCGAGGAATTCTTTGAACCAGTAACAAAAGCAGTAGCTGCAATACCTACGACAACACCTGCGGCAGTGCCTACGGCAGTTGGTCAACTAATTCCTATAGATCAACCTGTTCCTAATATTATGTATACTCCGGAACCACCTGCACTGCCGCATGCACTACAAGGACCACCAGTGCAGGAGCCGCAGGTAATAATACAAGAACCAGATGAACCAGATGAACCAGATGAAACACCAGGACCGTCGATAGTTGAAATGCAACCAGGTGGTGTAAATATATTTGATCACTATGACGCCGAAAAGCAACTAGAAAACACCGACCTAACTTCCAAAGAAAAGATCAGTAAGACAAAGGGTATGAATGTATTCCTGGGAAAAGCAAAACAAGACTCGGAAGATCCACAACAAGTAGAAGCTCAGCAGGCTAAAAAAAGATTATCTCAAGAACTTATAGAAACAAATCGGAAAAGCTTCAGCAACTAAAGGGTCGTATAAATTAGACACTAACGGCTCCTTTTCTAATTTACTGTTGGACTTAGAACAGCTTTTTGAATATAATAGATTGTACGGACTAGACAAAAAAAGGACAACGAGTAATTCAGGAACCAGTTGATGATGACTTCATTGACTTAGTAACAAAGAGATACAATCCTAAACAAAAGTATTCTGATTCTGCAAAGCGGACATTTAGAAAACTAGTTACGCTGTCGCAACATCCCCTAGTAAAGTCGAGTGGTAAATACAAAAATATTTTGTGTTATGAGCCAACAAAGCTAGTAGATTGGTTAGAGCTTCTTATTGCTGGTATCGAGGCTGGTAACAACAACGACGTGATAATAAACGAGGGTATAAGCATTCTAGACACTCTCCTAGAACAAGATTATATAACGGAAGAACAGCATGAAGGAATTTATAAAAAATATTTCGAGTAATAAAAAATGGAACAAATGATAACACTTTCTAGTTATGCCGGTAAAGGAACCCCTTCTAATTTTGAGACCCAGTTTGAACAACCCTTGGTACTAGATAAAACAAACAGTACGTATTTGGTTTGTCTCAGATAAATACTATGAGTTACAGTTGGTATAATATTTCTGAGTTCTATGGTAACAAGAAAATGAAGTATAGTCTTGATTCTGGGAAAACATTCAAGGAATTGACATTTACTAATGGTAACTACAGCTACGGGGACATGTCCTCTTATATAGCAGAATTTCTATCGGTAAACGACAAAGTCGAAGACAGTGTAATTAGGCTGGACTTTGATGAGCTTTAAGGTGTTAATTACGCTAAAGCAGAAAACGGTACTAGACTTAAGAGAAGGTTACTTTGCTGAGTTAATCGGGTTCGACAATAAAATAGTGAACTAAACAGAATACGGTAGTAAATTGCCTAACATCACTAACGGGATAGATAGTATTTATGTTCATTGTGATTTGATCACTAGTTCCGTTGTAGACGGTAACTCGGGTGACGTAATCTACGTGGTTAGTACTGCAAATCTAACTTGTAGTTACCCGTTCCGAGAGAGACCATATCATATAGGATATTTGAGACAAGGATTGACTCGATTCGCGTATGGGTGACCGACGCAGACGGCAGAAATATAGACCTGAATGGTGTTGACACCAGTTTTACTTTTATTCTGAGAGAAATATGAACGGTAAAGAAAAAATGAGAAAAGTATATAGTAAGGAGTTAGGAACATACATTTTTGTTGACCCGGTAACGAGGGAACAAATAGGTGGTGGATTATTCGACAGCATATTTAGCACTGCCGTAGGCACTGCTGCAAAGCAACTGGCAAAAGAGACGATAAAGAAATCTGCCGTTGCAGCATTAGACACTGGGAGTAAAAAACTTGGTGAAAAAGTGGGAGAGCACCAACCGCAAAACCAAGTGCCTACGACAGTAACCCCGACCGCAGGAACAAAACCAAGTGCCTACGGCAGTGAATATGTACCTTCGACAAAAGCAGGTGCATTGATTAAAGAAATAAAAAAAATATTCCAACGACAGCGCCGCATCAAAAATTGGTCAACTGTTAGGTAAGGGTATAAAAGCAAGAATTAATCGCCTATTGTAGATAAAAATCATACTATAAAAATGGGAAGAAGAAAACTATATGAGACAGATGTCGAAAAAAAACAAGCCCACAATGAACATAAAAAAAAAATATTACGCTTCCCACAAATTTTATTGTGAGGTGTGTAATAAACTCCTTTGTATTTCTGCCAAAAAGTATCATATTAACTCTGCGGCTCATCGTAAGAGAGTTGTAGAATAAAAAGTTACCTAATAAAAAATCATTTTATTTAAAGAATAAAAAATCATTTAAATTGAATGATTTATAGAATAAAAAAGTCATTCAAAATGAATTACAACGAAAAAAAACGGAATTAGAACGTATACTATTAGTGGCCCTCAAGAAGAATTAACATATCAGAGTTAATAAAAGAAAGACTGGATCACGCCGTTTTAGACGGGTTTACTGATAGCGCTGATGTACTAGTAAAATTTGTCTATACTGGTAGTACACCAAGTTACAAATACAATACCACCAAGAGTATGAACTCGTTTCTCATAAGAGAGTTTACTGACTTTGTATCGCTTTATCAACAATACGTAGACCTTTCTTTACCTCCGAACGAGGATTATATATACGAAATCATAGGAATTAGAATAAAAGTGGTAAAACCACCCAGTGGTGGATGTTGGGACCATAATGATTCGGAAACAGTAACAGATGGGGTTAAAAAAGAAACGCCTATTATCAACTAATAATAACTGTTCCTTTCGATGTTTAAAACAGCTCAAACAAGATTTTAATCCTACAATCACTGTCTGTGATCAGATACGAAGAGCATATGGGTTGGCTCCTAAAACACCCGTGCCGGTGCCAGTAGCGTTGGATATAATAAAAAGGTATCAGTTACCTGTCGGTTTATTCTGTGAAGAGACAAAAGAGCATTACGGTAAAGAGTATCTCACTACTATAGAACTAGCTAAGGGACATTACAGTCTTATTATCGAACAAGAAAAGAAGAAGTGTTCGTCTTGTTGTTCTATTTATTTCGGCGAAAAGCATACTTGCTCGGTTGTTTGTTCCCGTTGTGGTACTCGATATAAGAAAAAACACAAGTGTAACAATAACACGGCTGGTTATTATTATGTAGTAATAAAGAAAAAGGGTAGGTGTTTGATCCACAGAACAACAAAGAGCAAAGAGTTAAACCCCAACATAATTCACTATGATATAGAATCTTACACAAAAATTTTCGACGAACACAAGGTTCATACACCTTACATTCTTGGTTTCGTAGAAAAAGATAGTGATTTTTGTTACTACGCTGGTAATGATTGCGTCGACAATTTTGTACGATATTTGTTGAGCAAAACTGCCGCAGGTACTGGCAAAGCCACTGGCAAAGCCACTACCGCAGGTACTGATGATTTTATTGTTAACGCTTATAACGGGAGTAACTTTGATCACTACTTCTTGGTTAAGAGTATGAATAAACTCGGATTAGCTCCGGAAAAATTTATCATGAATAACGGAAGCATAATCGGGTTACAAAAAGATAGAATACGATGTTTCGATCTGATGAAACACATAGATAGTTCTTTGAGTCAAGCATTGTCTGATTTTGGTTGCAAAGTACAAAAAGGAGAATTTGATCACAGTCAATCGAAACGCTGGGAAGATATGTCTGATAGTATGAGAAATGACTGCCTTGTTTATCTACAGTCTGATGTACTTGGTCTACGAGAGTTGTTCAACAAGTTAAACAACCAGTGTTACAAAGATTTTGGCAGAGACATCACTAACTATATCTCGACTAGTTCTCTAGGATTCGACATCTGGAAAGATTATATACCTGAAGTTGTGGTTGACTTGTCTGATTCAACAGAGAAGGAGAAAAATATCAGAAAGAGTATTTATGGTGGACGGTGTTATAAGAGCAAGACCGAGTTTGTATCTGATCAGTTTAAGGAAAACATAAACTATGATGATGTAACTGATTTCTTGTTAAATGTGGACGTCGTGTCCCTTTATCCAACCAGTATGTTACACGAATATCCGGTGGGACAAAGAAAATATACCACCGAAGGAATGGCTGGTAAAATGGGGATATATAAAGTCAAGTATGTTTCGAATAAGAAATCTGCTTCATCCAGTAGTAGCAAGAAAGGACGAAAAAGGAGCAACTAAATGGGATCTACAAGACTCGGAGGGTTGGTATACTTCAGTTGATATAGAACAAATGATTAAATATGGTTATGATGTTAATATTATCGAGGGATATTACTGGGAAGAAACTAGTAAGGTGTTTTATGATTATATACATAAATTCTTTCAGACCAAGAAAACAAGTCAAAAAGGAAGTGTTCAATACACCCTAGCAAAACTATTGATGAATGGTCTCTATGGTAAAATGATCCAAAGGCCAATATTTAACCACACCCAAACAATAAGAGACAACAATGAATACTGGAAGTTTCATCATAAGTATGTGGTTACGGGCCTGTCGCTGATCTCATCTACTGCCGCAAGCACTTGGTATGTATCAGGTTACTTAAGATCCGAGATTGACTCGGTTGATAAGATCAGTAAGCCGTCACATTTTGGTGCTTTTGTTCTGGCTTATAGCCACAAGATTATGTATGATCATATGACGAGGTTAAATCCAGAGAATAAAGTAGAGTTAGACTTTTATTATACTGACACTGATAGTCTTCATGTGCCCAGTGAGCAAGCAGAACTAATACCTAATTATAATGGTAATAACTTAGGTGATTTAGCTAATGACTATAAGAAAAACGCCAAGATAATTAAGGCGGTTTATATTGCACCTAAGTTATATATGACTATAACGATAGATACAGACAATGTAATTAGTGTGAAGACAAAGGGTAAAGGATTAAATAAAACTAAGTTAACACAAGAAGACTTTCAAAAGATGTTGAAGGCGAAGAAGTAAAAAATATAAAGGATTTCTCCATGAAGAAGATACATCTAAAGAGGACTTCTAAAGAACAGGGTATTGATCATTTTAGTATTCTTCACCTCTCAAACTTTGAGTGATGTGCAAATAAAAACGAACACAAGGGAAGAATTTTCTTGGATAAGAATAAATCTGTTCCTATAGGAAGCTGCCGTCTACCACAGTCCACATAAATGCGTGACGTTAGAGGTTTATGTGCTATGTCTAAGACAGTCCACATAAATCCATGACGTATGAGGTTTATGTGGACTGTCTACCATATGCTAGACAGTCCACATAATTCCATGACGTATATACAATGTGTATACGTATGAGGTTTATGTGGACTGTCTACCATATACTAGACAGTCCACATAAATCCATGACGTATATACAATGTGTATACGTCAGAGGTTTATGTGCTCTGTCTACCATATGCTAGACAGTCCATATAAATCCATGACGTATGAGGTTTATGTGCTCTGTCTACCATATGCTAGACAGTCCACATAAATCCATGACGTATATACAATGTCTAATAAATCCATAACGTATACGGTAAATTTGTCATACAACAATTGACAAAGCAGAAAAATAATAAATCTTTATTATATCCCTGAAAAAAACACGCACAAATTCCTCTACAAGTTAACTCCGAGAAAAGTTTAGTCCAGCATGGTCTGAATAACCTGCGCATGGTGTGATTAGTCTAGAATATTCTTCCCGGTTGCTGTTTTTATATCCTGATTTATAATATCACTGTTCGTATTGTAACTATCCGTTATTATTATTTTTTCCTCTGGTAATTTCGGCTTGTTCGAAATCGTGTAAACGTGGGTCATAACAATCTGTCCATTTTCATCTCAGCAAATTCTGTTTTGTTCATTGTGACAAACCTGAAATAATATACCGTAAAAATTTAGTTCATGGAATTGACTATTCATTATATTAAAAACAAATTATACCGCTTAATGGTAAACACAAATACAAAAAAAAAAATGTATGATAGATAACTTACCTCGTTGTTTAGCTAACGATGTACGTTGTAGTAATGAATGGACTTGGCAACAGGTTGACGTCGTATTGATTTTTGTTAATGCATTGCAAAATTCTCACTGCGGTGTATCGATTACCTATTAGGGGTACAAAAAGGAGATTAAATAGATTTTAACAAGTTAAGATTGTATTTCCAGATCAAAACAATGACGTATTTTCTTGTCTGGTAAGTTAAGATACAGAAAAGAATATTTATTTTTAGTAGTTAAAACAAGCGTATTTTTTGAGACCTGAAGTTCTGAAGATATAAGATATCTCTCTCTTTTACTCGGAAAATTATACACTACGTAGAAATTACAATTCAGACGACAGTCTGTGGGTATCCCAAAATAGGACTGACTGAAATCAATTACGCTCATTTTTTTGTGCCTTCCGCCTATAAAGTATTTCACAATAGAAGATTGATCTTGTTGTGAACAAAACATAAAAAATTACGATTTTTTGTTTGTCATCAGATACTTCGTCGATGCCTTCAACTTTATCATTAGATAGTTGTAATAAATCTTCCAGAGACACACCTAGTTTTTCCGCTATTTCCTCGAATCTTCGAATTAGTTCCTTGTAATAATGCTGCTCCAAATTTTTTGCGTAAAGAATAATTTTGTCGTAATACAGTAAGGGTTTAAATAAAAGGTGCATTAGCAAATTTGTTTTACCAGATCCCCTTGGCCCAACAATGAGTAAACGGAAAAAATCACTCGGCATATTTTTTGCTCCTTGTATTGTTCTAAAATTGTTCGTATTAGACTTTTCTGAAAAATATACGGGAATCGTTGTCATTTTTTTATAACCCGAATATTTATTAGATAAAAAACCATGAGTGTATTTCAGGTAGGAGGGTGCATAACCGTTGTGGTAAGTAATAATGTTTGACTTTTATAATAAAAATCAGGTAAAAAAAATGCTTGCATATGATTTGACCAATCTAAGAAAAATAAAAAAGGTGTATGGTTTTTACGAAATACTTGATATTCAAGGGGAAATCGTATATTTATATTTTCCTCTTAGCAACATATTCGTTGTAGAGAAAGTAACTGGTCACGACCTGTCAGACTTACTAGAAACATATAGGAATCAAAAGTATAGAACCAGAGATACACGTCAGTGTTATGTATAACCCGTGTTATGTACCAAGTCCTAATTTACTTTTTACTCCTATAAAACCTTTAAGATTTTTGTTTTACTTATGAGATGTTTAATCCGTAAACATCGTAAAAATGTGAGTGAAATCTACACCGTTTTACCCGTCTCAACCGTAGTGAATAACATGTTTGTTTGTTCTAAAGTCCCGTCAGTAGTAGTTAATATGGGAAAAAATCTGCGGTTTTCAAAAAACACGTTTTCAAAAAAAAAAACGTGATTTTTGAAAACCGCAGATTTTTCCCATAGTAAACTACTTCTGTGGCTTATGTATTACTGAAAACTTATATAGCTGACCCAAATAAACCACACACACACATGCGTACTTATATTTGTGGATGCCAATTTTCGTGGATTGCAGACAAGTCATTAGTTCATTGGTTCAAAAATTCGTGGTTTTAGACTTTCCATAATTGAAATCAATAAGGGATTTGTTTTTCGTTGGGTATAAAATCGCATGGGTTATGTCGGCCACGAACTCCACGAAAATTGGTACCTGACTAACAATTATAGTACTTTCACAGTATTTTGAATCTAGTGATATTGAGCTTTACTTTCTTTTCTGCAGTTGAGATACCAGCTGCAGTGCTGCATTTATAAGCAATTATATGTTACATCTGTAATGTTTGTATCAAACAAATATAGGAGCGTAAGATGTTTTTAGATCACCTGGCTAATGCCAGGGTGAGCTTTTGCTATCACTTTGCGTCCGTCGTCCGTCCGTCCGGCGTAAACTTTTCATTCAAAGATCTCCTCTGAAACTACTGGGCCAGTTGAAACCAAACTTGGCCACAATAATCTTTGGGTGGTCCCTTACAAAAAAAAAACTGTTTTTCAGCCCCGCTTGATATCCAAGATGGCCGCCAGCGGTGAACATAGTTTTAACGTTAGACCCTATGGGAAAACATATTCAAAGATCTTCTCCTCTGAAACTATTAAGCCAATTGGCACCAAACTTGGCCAAAATAGTCCTTTGGAGGTCCCTTACAAGAAAGCTGTTTTTCAGGTCCGTGCGATATCCAAGATGGCCGCCATCGGGGAACATAGTTTTAACATTGGACCCTATGGGAAAACACATTCAAAGATCTTCTCTGAAACTACTGAGCCAATTGTCACCAAACTTAGCCACAATAGTCCCTTGATAGTTCCTTACAAAAAGCTGTTTTTCAGGTCCGCGTGAAATTCAAGATTGCCGCCAGCCGGAAACATAGTTTTAACATTGGACCCTATTGGAAAACACATTCAAAGATCTTCTCCTCTGAAAATATTAAGCCAATTGGCGCCAAACTTGGCCACAATAGTCCTTTGCTGGTCCCTTACGGAAAAGTTGTTTTTCAGGTTCGCGCGATATCCAAGATGACCGCCAGCGGGGAACATAGTTTTAACATTGGACCCTATGGGATAACACATTCAAAGATCTTCTTCTCTAACACTACTAGGCCAATTGGCACCAAACTTGGGCACAATAGTCTTTTGGTTGTTCCTTACAAAAAAGCTATTTTTCAGGTCCGCGTGAAATTCAAGATGGCTGCCAGCCGGAAACATAGTTTTAACATTGGACCCTATGGGAAAACACATTCAAAGATCTTCTCCTCTGAAACTGTTAACCCAATTGGGACCAAACTTGGCCACAATAGTTCTTTGGCGGTCCCTTACAAAAAAGCTGTTTTTCAGGTCCGTGCGATGTCCAAGATGGCTGACAGCGGGGAACATAGTTTTAACATTGGACCCTATGGGAAAACACATTCAAAGATCTTCTCTGAAGCTATGGAGGCAATTGGCACCAAACTTGACCACAATAGTCCTTTGGTGGTTCCTTACAAAAAAGCTGTTTTTCAGGTCCGCGCGATATTAAAGATGGCTGCCAGCGGGAAACATAGTTTTAACATTGGACCCTATGGTAAAACACATTCAAAGATCTTCTTCTCTGAAACTATTAAGCCAATTGGCACAAAACTTGGCCACAGTAGTCCTTTGGTGGTTCCTTATAAAAAAGCTGTTTTTCAGGTCCACGCTATATTTAACATGGACGTCAGCAGGGAAGATAGTTTTAACATGGACCCTTAGGGAAAACTCATTGAAATATCTTCTCTTCTGAAACTACTGAGCCAATGGAATCAATTTTGGTCAAAATAGTTTTTATGTGGACCCCTGAAAAGAAAAAAATTTTTCTCAGGTTCCCACTTTATCCAAGATAGCTGCCAGCAGGGAACATATTTTAACATTGGGCTAATGGGGAACACTAACAGACGTCTTTTCCCCTTAAACTAATTGGGCATATTGGTACTATAGTTGTATTATATATGTTACAGTACAAATTGGAATCCAGATGGATCCAGAATCCTCCTTGTACAAATTGGAATTCCAATTTCTACTGGGACAAATTAGAATTCCAGTTTGTACTGGATTTAATCTAGTACAAATTGGAATTCTAATTTCTCCCAGGAGAAATTGAGATATCCTAATTTTTACTAGTAGGATTCTGAATCCTACTGAATTTGCAGTGTGATCCAGAATAATACTGGATATTTTATGCAGGTGAATTCTGGATATTAGTGATATTCAAAGCTGAAGAAAATTTTTAATTGATTATGTATAAGAAGTATGTATTTCACAACATTTTAATTCAATAAAACTAAGTACTAAAATAATAAAATGACAAATGACATAATTCTAATTTAACTGTTCATTTATTGTAATAACTGATGGAACTCTGTGACATTTGGCAGAGCATAGAATTTTCGATTTATTACAATTGATTAGCATAGTAGCACATTTACCAGTGTAATTACTAACTTTGGCTGCCATCTTCCAATGATCAATGTGTGTTAACCAGGGAAACAATAACTTCTCAAATCAACAAGATGAGTATCAGAAAAGTATTTTAAAGTATGTCATCTTTCCATATTTAAAGTTAACTAATGGCACTCGTGATCAAAAGTTTGAACTGTGCTCAAAGGTTTTAGAGTTCGAAACCAAACATCTATATCTTTTATACAATTAGATGACAAATCTTATTCTTTCGAAATTAATCTTTTAATTAAATGATCACCAAAGCACTGGAAGGGACATATTATTTATCTACCACCATTTCTATTGATTTCAGTTAGTAGGATCCAGATTCCTACTAGTATAAATTAGGATATCTCAATTTCTCCTAGGAGAAATTGGAATTCCAATTTATCCTGGATTAAATCCAGTACAAATCAGAATTCTAATTTGTCCCTGTAGAAATTGGAATTCCAATTTATACTGGATTAAATCCAGTACAAATCAGAATTCTAATTTGTCCCAGTAGAAATTAGAATTCCAATTTGTACTAGGAGGATTCTGGATCCTACTGGATTCCAATTTGTACTGTAACATATACATGTATATTGGCTTTAACATAAAATGTCTATGTTAATCAAGGACCAGGTGAGCGATACAGGCTCTTGAGAGCCTCTTGTTTCATAATGTACGCCCTGCAACATATTTCCACAACACAAATCTGTACTTAACAGATCGTAATTGAAATCATTTGACATTTTCTTTGTTGATGATAATCATAATAATCTGAATGGAAACCTGAAGCATAATCAAATCTTTGAATGACATATGTTGTTTATTAACCATACAATAAAGGAATTCGACATACATGAAGCTGATGTTCAGATAAAGTAGCCGTCCTAGTATTCATACTTACAGAATTTTGGGTTGCGAAAACAGGACGAGAATTAATCCGGTGCCAAGCAAACGAATAAAGACAAATAGTTATGACGTAACAATGTATGGCTCTATGTCTCTGGACAACTGCATAGCTAATTTTAATTTAAACATATCTTAAATGTGCTTGTATGAAACATGTTCTGAGCATGTTATTTCACGTATGCTACAGAATAATTGTGTTATTATGCCGTTGCAATACATCGTAATCGGTGATTTGGAATAGATTCTAGACTTACAATTGTAATATTATTAATTAGGTTGATAGCGATTACATTTTATTTCATAGAGTCGGAGAAGGCGGATCACTTCAAAGAACTAGTCATGTCATTTGACTTCAGCCCGTATGACGCGTAAGTAATACCTAGATAAAGTACTGACAGGGATAAACATTATTTTCAAGGAGACAAGGAATAGTTGGTAATATACTCGGAAAAATAACCATAGATGGATAAAACTAGGCCTTCAGTACTAAGCATAAAGCTATGGTAACTTTTACATTTGTTTCTTAGAGGTCAAGAGAAATCTCATTATTTCTTCTTGTATTCTTATATATCATATTGTTAAGTGTTAGTTTTGGCTTCGTTAAAGATGTTTGTGGTACCGATTTGTCCTTGTTGATGTTTGAAAATTAGAGAACAGTAAGGCTTTTCACCTTGGTATTGTTTGAGGGTTAGAGAAGTAACACGTACCAAAGATTTAAAATAATTGGTTTTGCCTTAAAGTTAGAAAATGACATTAAGGCCACACCAAATTAATTAGTAGTTCTTTGGAAATCCCGCTCCTAAATTAGCAAAATCAAAATTTAAAATTAAAAATTATTTTCCCGCTCCTAAATTTCCAAAATAAAAAAAAATAATAAATATAAAAATCCCGCATGTTGAAATCAACAAAAAGTTTTCATGAATTTGATTTGGAAATTATAAAAATCGCATCTGGGAACGCCTTTTATGAATAGTCGTGAGGCGTCAAGCTTGAATTATTCAAGCCGTCCTGTCTAATTCTCTCCGCAAATACTTGAGTGGTATTTAAAATCTTGTAACGGCTTGGTTACGGTGTGACATTTCCATTGTTTTCAACACTCATTGAATTCCGTGTTTTGCACCTACATTGTATTACAATTTTTTTTGTGTATGACTTGCGTAAATAAATATCAGTGTGTACAGATTAGTCCTAAATATAAGCCTTCGTTTGTTGTGTAACCTTTAAATATGTGGACATTGATATGCACAACAGACAACAATTGTTTTAGGACTAGTGTACAGGTTGTTTCTTCTACCGGATTTGACATGCTCAAATGACATGTTCAACACGGCGGGTGTCTTATAAGAAGCAGGAGATGCTTACTCTACCGGTGCACCTGATTTCGCCCATGGTTGTTTTATTGGGTCTGTGTTGTTCATCTTTGTGTGTGTGTATCTTCATTTTTCTTTTCTGTACCGTACTCATGTTGTGTCTCTGTTTCTCTTTTGTTTCCGATGTTGCCATTGTCCTTGGATTATTCGTTTTGGATTGACGGTACGGTTCTCACTACTTGTACAGACTTCGGTGTTAACTTTACAATCTGATGTAAAGATTATTACAGAGTTTTGGAACAATGAACAAACAAACAGCCAAATGTGGGATGAACTTATTGCAAAGGTTAACCAGGTGGCAAAACTTTCACAACCCACGCCTACATTCTACTATCTAAAAAAGATTACACAGTGTGTACGTATCAAACAAAAAGGGTTACAATTATATACAATGTGTACTTTTAACGACTGCAGAACGTTTTTGGATGTAAGCTCGGGGTGTAAACTTTGACTTCTGTTCAGTAAAACTTTTGCCACTTGGTTGACCGTAGCAATAATTGGTTAACTCTTCTTGTCTGTTCAATAAGTGAAACAGTATCAATATGAATTTAGGATGAGTCGTATTCACTAGAACAAGCCATGAATCTGATGTTAAAATTGCATACACATGATGACATCAGTCATGTCAGTATATACTACTGACAAAAAAAAAGCTTTTTCAATTTACCTAAATAATTTTACTTACTACATAAGACAAAACTTTCTTGCATGCATCTTAATCATTGTTGTTCATTGTATGGAGGTTGATACATTTAGGTTTTTAAAACATAAATAGTGGAATATTTCTAAGACATCATAAGAATTATCAATTGAAACTTTAAAGGTTATAGCATCTGTTTAAGATAATCACTGCCAGATATTGACCAACTCTGCAAGCTGAACATATGTAATTAGTATTTTTGAATCTGCTTGTCTGTTTTTTTTTTTTTTTTGTTTTGTTTTTTGTTTTGCAAAAGTTTTTAGTTAAGTACATCTTAAATGATTTCTAGTGATTATTTACATGAAAATAACATAACCCTTACTTTACACAATTCTTTGGTAGACTAGTTAGTGATCAATATTCATACTGAAAAGTGTAGTGCTGAACAACATATAAAAGTAGTTGTGGCTATAGATATCATGTAACAGACATAACAGAAGGTCAGAATGTGAAATAGTTGTTGTTGAAGGCAAGTTACAAAACTTAGTTTATACTAGGGAATTTGTTGTATTGAATGATTAGACACAATTAGTATTAGTTTTATCACAAATGCCCTTTTAAGTCTGGAGGTTGAATGTAAGCTGTTATGCAGGTTCAAATGTGCATATTTGAAACATTATTGAAACACCGGACAAGGAAAATAAAAAAATATTTTGCTCGCTCTTAAATTCAAGAATATTTGAGGCGAAAAATTTAAAATAAAAAAAAAATCGCTCGCTCGCTCCATTTTTTTTGGCCAAAATCTCGAAGAACTACTAATTAATTTGGTGTGGCCTAACCAATCAGCTACCAACAGATTTTTCAAAAACATATGCCTCACTGATAGTGTGACGGGTGTTGCTAGTGGAGCAGGACATGCTTACCCTTCCGGAGCACCTGATGTCACTTCATGGGAGTTCACACTATGAGTATTTTAGTTATTAATGTCGTCTTTCTATTCCGTGCATTGTAGCTGTCTCACGTCCTTGTTTTGTCTGTTTTTCTCTGTTGCCGTTTTTGCCATATCTTTGGACTTCGATTTTGTGATCATCACTTTCTCTGTATCTTCGATATTCTATTCTACTGCCGTTTTTCTTCAAAATTATACGCTCGACTTATTGAAGTGGGTGTATAATTTTTTGCATGGATAACAAATGCATGTAATACTTAACTTGGACAACAGAGAGACACATAACTTATCATAAAAACGTACCACAAACTTGCATAAAATAGAAATTTGCACTTATTTACATGTAAACAAATCGAAATGATTTGATGTTTTTCAAAACTGATTTCTTCAAGTTACATGACAACTAATTACTAAAAGTTGTTTCCATTTCATATAATACGTGGCCATTTGACCCTACATGAAAGCATGATTTTCATAATCGATTTCAAACTACTGAAGCAAATTTAACTACAAACTATATTCGAATGATGTATGGATGGCTCGATTGAACCATGTGCACATGTATAGAACATTTCGTTCGGATCAAACAAAAAAAAACTGATTCTACAAGAAATTCATATTTTGATCATTTTCTCCGGAGCGAATGGGATAGATTCAATCAAAATTGTAGGCAGGATATACTGAAGGTCCATTACAAAGATTGCTCATTTCATTTGTATCAGATATAAATACATGAACGCAAGCATGGTACACAATGGACCCTATGGGCATATATGCTTTTAAACTATTTATGCAAATTTAACTCAATTATATTGGAACAAAGAATTAAAGTTTTATACAAATCAAATAAAAAACATGTCCGTCAGTGGAGGACAGTCTTTATCATTTGACCGAATTAAAAATAAATGTAATTTGGTCTTATTTTGTTTAGACTTGATAGTTGTACTGATAGACATTTTGTCAGGTGAGCGATACAGGCTCTGCCTCAGCCTCTAGTTCAGCTATAAAAGTTGTTTCCAAAAAGATTTTCACTTTAATGATCATTTTTGTTGCGTTTTGTCTTTGCCAAATCTTTCATGAGTTCAAGAATACAAAAATGCTCAAGCTGCATTACAAACAGTTCATTTTTTATATGCTGTTGTAAATAATAAGTACTAAATACAGATTATATCAAAATAAGAGGCCAAATCCAGTACCAAAGACATCAACCAAATTCAATAAATGCAATGAAGCCTCTCTTTTTAAGGGGTTGGAACTAGGTGTTTTTTTTTTAATGATTTTGGATTTCTTAATGTTTAAGTAAGAACTGTTTATTTTATTGAATTGCTTTTTATTAAAATGTTTGAGATGACCCACTGTCGGTTTAACTGACATTAAACTCAACATTTAAAATCAAATGCAACATTCTGATTTATCATAATGACATTAATGTATTAAAGATGTGCGCAAGAAAATAAAAATTCTTATGTTAGAGGCCTGTGTATTTACCCAGAAACTGTTATAAGTTCTTTTTTCTCTTAATATTATAGATTAGTGATTTTAGGTGGCGATGGTACAGCCAATGAAATAATGAATGCACTTATACGCAGAAAGCAAAGTGAATGTGGCATTGACGTTGAAGATCAAAATGCAGTGTTAAGATCAGTAGATATCACCATAGCGATAATACCAGCAGGTAAAAACAGTAGATGTCATTTTGGTGCAGGTCAGATTTATATTTGGTTACATCTGATCCAAAACAATGTTACATGCGTGCACAATGTTAACTTTAAATGAAATTTATAATGGCATTTGGACTTCAGGTTTTAAGGACATAAAGCTTTGTCTGATATTTAGGAAATATTAACCAGTTAAAAATTTATCTGACTTCCCTTGTACAAAAATTGCACTCCGGTACTCACCATCTGTGCGAGTATTCGAGTTCTCGAAAACTCCTTGCAATCACTAGTTTAATGTAAAAAACCGTAAATAGCATCAAAGCATTCATAGTTGTGTATTAGTGTTGTTTTCTTTTTGATGTGAAGAAAACAGCAAAATCCTATATTTATGACAAACAGATACTACATCAATGTCTGCACAATACGAGCAGCACTAAGGGTTTTCCAAGGCGCACAACAGTGTCAAATTCTACGCTGACGATTTTACAAGTAACAAATTCACAGTAACTTCGATATTTTAATTCATTAGCATAAACACAGGGATTAAAGATACTCAGTTATAGGCGGCAGTAACTCCAAATACGGTATTCTGACTACCTGTTTATAATGCCTATATCCCTTTATTAATTTATGCCAAGTTTGCTTGCTATTGACTCAATGAGTGCCCTGCGAGTGTTTACTAGTATGTTTTCCGTTAGTTTTTGTCAGAAAACGAATGACAGTCATTGTAAGAATTCGTTGTTGATTTAACGTTGTTTATTGACGATAATCTAGCAATGATTTCCGTTCAAACCAATTCTAAGGACTGTCTGGAACTAACTATGAGGTATGAGCAAAATCCATTGTTGAAAGACTCATGGTGACTTCAAGATGAAGAGCAATCATGAAAGCTAGGTAACTTTGTTTTATGTGCATATCCTTTTATTGTTTGTGTATGAAATCTTAAAAGCCAACAAAAACTTAAAAATAGTTATTGTTGTGTGCAATTTTAATAGATATCATGTTATCGAATTTGGAGGGTTATTTTCATAGCAATGAGATGAATTGGGAGTATTTTGCGTGATTTATTCCTCTATTGACACTTATTTGTTTTAAAGTTAGAGATTAACTGCGATTTTAGATTAGCTGAAACCTGCAGAATTTATGTACATACTGTTTCAACACTTGCCTATTGAGTTTGAGTTTAATGCAGTAATTGCATTACACTTCTAAATATTTATCGTTACAAGATATTGGTCATCAATACGCATGTCTATTGCTATAGCTAATGTTTCATGAATTATGTCTCCCCTTTGACAAATATTTTCCCTTTGTTGCTTCATCTTCTTCTTCTTTTTCTTGTGCTTCGGATTCTTCTTTTTCTTCCTCTCATACAATCGTTTTTCGGAATGAGATATATGGTCATTTGACGGTGTGTTTCGTACCATTTGTATTCCTTTGACCTTTGACTTTGAGGTCAAATTGCTGAATTTTTTTATGGTGCCCTGGACTTAAAATATTTTTCATGTGTGTATATAATCCTGAAATGGTGTGTCCTGCACCATTATTGTTTTCTGTTGGTCTTCACCTTTGACATTGAGGTCCAATACCTAATTTCAAGCTCCGATACAGAACTTGTTCATCTTTTGACCGAGACTAATGATATTTGGCATATTGGTGTATCATCATCAGACGATACGTCTTCTTGTGATCTTGATCTTTGAACTTCAGGCCAATTTATTGAATTTTTAGCTGTCGGTCAGAAATTATTCATACAAATGTATTTCGACGTAGACTTGAGATGTTTGACATTTAAGTGTGTCATCATATTAAGAAGATTTGTCTTGCATTATCAGGCATTCATGTAACCTGGCCCTTTGACTTTGAGGTAAGGCCACATCAAATTAATTAATATATTCTCATCCCCCGCCCAATTTTTTCTAAGCTAGATTTTATTTGAATTATTCAGAAATTTTCTTTGAATTCAAATCAATTTTAGTGAAAATCAGAAAAAGATATAAAATAAAATGCGCCCACCCACCCCAGATTTTTTTGTTGCAGGTGGATGAGAATCTAATATTAACTTGATAGGGTTAAACTATTTTTTTAAATGCTTGCTTGTATGGAGCAATTTGTTTTCATCTTTTAACCTTACTCAAGTTATTTTATGTGCGAGTTTTCATCATGTAATGCTGTGTCTCGTTACATGATGAATTCCATGTGACCTTTACCTTTGGTCTTTAGGTCTAATAATTGCACTTTTGAAGTATTGATCTTAATTTGTTTATCACAGAACATATACTTTAGATTTTCAGCATTTGGATCCTGTTACATAGCGACCTTGATGTTACCCTTTCCTTTGGGTTTAACTAGGTCAAATAATACATTTCTTACACGTTGGTCAGAACAATTCACTTATGACCAAGACACCAATATAAACACTGTGTTTGTAGTTAATGGTAAGTTTTTCTCTGTATGCTCCTTATGTGTTTGGAATATTCCTTCATGATCTTTTAGTAAAACTGTTGTATGGAAGAGACACATATGTTTTAGTTTCTTAAACAATCGAAGCTTGTTCGTTTTTGTTTTCAGCTATTTATACATAGTGGTCAGTTTCATTTTGAATGTTTTCATTATATTGCTATCGCTTTTCAAGGTGCATAAAGTCAATCCTTAGAAAATTAAATTTAAATCAATTAACACAAGATAATGGAAAAGACGTTTACCGGTATCTTTAAATTAACTGATACATTGATACATTTCAGGTACTGGAAATGGTTTAGCTGAAATAGCTCATGGATGTATAGACGTTGTAACATCAACTCTGCATATAATACAAGGTCTTCATTTTGATTATTTTAATACTATATACTGTTGATACATATATACACAGAGGTCTTCTTATCTCGGTCAGATAAGTGTATATAAAATTGATGACATCCAAGAGTTTTTGTTGGTAGAAAACAAATTCTAAATTTAAATTATAATTAAAATGGGTTCATATGACACACAAGCACATGAATAAGAGAATATTTTATTTTAATGCTATATGGTGAATGGGGGATAGGAAGGTATTTCTGCAAAATTATAACATTACTAATTTAATTGATTTGGTGTAACGTTTTCAGATAACCAAAAAAATTAAATTGAAAAAACGTCGGTATGCAAATTAATTGACTCTAAAATTTATGCAAAGAAGTGATATGTAATCATTACTTAAGATATCATTATTGTAGGGGGTATTTGTGGTCAATTATTTCATTCATTTTCTGTAAGGAAAGACAAAAATTTCAAAATTGTGAAAAATGTATAGATATTTTATGTATATTTTTTCAAGTTGTTAGATTCAATATTTTTCATCCCATTGCTAATGCCACTAGACCACTAGTTCACATATATATGTGCTTAATTGGCTCAGATAAATGAGACCTCATAATTATTTTTCTCATTACTTAAAATTTAGTAAGCAACCATGAAGATGCTCTGAAAAGGGCAATTTACTTAATTGATGAAATAAGTAACACTTGAGGGTTTTTCTTAAACAAGTGACAAATTAAAAAAAGGATAACCGAAGTAAATTGCAGACTTGGACATACAACTGGAGTTTGTCACTCTTGCAGGGTGGAGTCCGTAAAAAGATTCTCCATGCGAGAGATATTTGCTCTCTATATATTTCAGTTATGGTGTACTTGTTCGTGAGAGAATTTCTGATATAGATATGCTATTCATACTTTCAGATTTTTGGCATTTATTTTTGTTATTTCGAAATGTAATTCTGACCACCTGTTTAAAGTGCCCATATCTCACTATTTTATAATGCCAAGTTTTCTTACAATCGACTTGATGATCTTTATATTGTAATCGTCCACTACGTTAAGACACTGGTGCTTTTGTCGGGCAACGGATGACAGTGATTGTAAGAGCACTTTGCCAGATTATATAATGTTTGTTGACAATCCCAGATCCATGACCAGGAAAGACATAGATGTATCGTTGTTCGACAATTAGCAAAGAATTCCTAGGGGCCGTCTGAGCAAAGCTCATTGTTGAAGGCCCTATGGTGAATTCAAGCTGAAGAACAACGATAAAAGCGTTGTTCCTTTGCTTGTTTTTTTCCCATGTATTCATGGAAACTTTGTCTCATGTGAATTTACCCAATATCCTTTCATTCACCATTTACAAATTATTTTCTCTGTGTATTTTAATATAGGACGAATAAACAACTTTCCTGTCTTCAGTAACTTCAATAACAATAAACTTCTTGCTTACTCCACATTGTTATCTGCTTATGGACTGTTCGCTGATCTTATGCATTGCATTGATTCTCAAAGATGGTTAAGAAAGCTACGTTATGTATGTGAGTATATTTAGATAAATTGTTGTTGTTATTGATCCGTGGACTTGAATAAACTTTTATTGCAAAAGTTCTATATATGCATTTGATTAGCTTTTATAAGAAGATATGATGTCCGTGTAACTTTTACCAATTATAATAAGCTTTTATGTTCTACAATTACCTAAGATGAAAATTGGGAATTAAAGTTGTGAGGAAAATGAGACTCTATATTAAATACAGCATTACTAAAATACATAAACAAAGAAATGCACGTAAGCCTTAAAATCTGTTGCCTATTGTATATAAGATAATTGATTTATTAATTTTTAAAAATTTTATGTCTTTTTAGCCGCATTCAAAACAACAGCAACTAGTTGAAATATGCGTAGGAAAAACAGATTAAGGACAAATAAACATTACCTAGGGACACATCCTGTCAGCTAGAGCCCTTAGAACTAGAAGACAATTAACCCACAATAATTTATACCAATATCTAATGATAGATACCTTCTAAATAAAAAGGATTATATACTCTGCAAAAATGATGAAGAATCAAGGTTTTTCATTTCAATTACACATGTATTAAGGTTCACAACACAGTTTAATTTGACCAAATCATACACAAAATATTTTTCCTTTTCTTAAAGATCTTCCTTGTCTTGATGATTCAAACGACACTGTCAAGTCAAAATGTTAAATGTAAGCACCACACCCTTCCAAATTTTGAAAATGACCACAACAACTGTGGAAATTTTTGTGTGGGACAAAGCGGGTACTCGAATGAGAATGCCAATTCATTTACCACTTTCAACAATTTTCAGTGGATCAAAAGTCTGTAGACAGTCCAAAGATTAAACAAGTTGATAAAAATGTTTTTTTTTGCAAAAACCGTGATGTATTGATTCTCAAAAATTAATTTAAAAAAAAATGAAAATTGCTGAAAATGTCAATTATGGTTATTAAAAACACTCTGCAAAATTTAATGGTGATCGGATCAGCTTTAAGACAAAAAAAAAGATTCATGAATTTAAATGGATGACATCCAAGAGTCCATTATGGTCCTTAACTTTTTTGCCCAGTATATATATATATATTTATACCCCCGCTTTAGCGGGGCAGTATATAGTGATCACGGTGTCCGTTCGTTCGTCTATCCTTTCGTTATTCCATCCGATATAGGTGTACACACTTTGTGGCGACAACTCATACTAAACCACTTCGTTAAATTCAATGAAACGTTCACAGAATGTTCAGTTGATATTGTCATTGTGCTCCAGCTATTTAAAAATTTGATTTGATTTTGATTTTTTGGTTGATTTTTTTTTGTTCTCGGCAATAGGGGAACATAGTTTGTGGCGAAATTTCCTAGACCACTTATCAAAATTCAATGAAACTTTCACAGAATGTTCAGTGCATATTGCCATTGTGCAGCTATTTTAAATTTGATTTAACTTTTTTTGTTGTAGATTTTTTTTACTCTCTGGCATTGGAGTACATGCTTTATGGCGACAAATCCCTATAGACTATTTGGTGAAATTCAATGAAATTTTCACAGTATGTTTAGTGCATATTTCCATTGTGCACCAGCTATTTAGAAATTTGATTTAGCTTGATTTTTTATACCCCATCTTAAGTAGATGGTATATAATGATCATGGTGTCTGTCTGTCACTTGGTTTTTTTATTTTTCTTTTTTTTTGGACGGGATGATATTTTCACGGTCAGCAATAGGGATACACATTATGTGGCAACAACTACACTACTTGTGGCAACAACTCTTCCTACACCACATGTGGCAACAACTCCTCCTACACCACATGTGGCAAAAACTCCTCCTACACCACATGTGGCAACAACTCCTCCTACATTTACACCACATGTGGCAATAACTCCTCCTACACCACTTGATGAAATTCAATGACACTTTCACAGAATGTTCAGTGCATATTACTTCTGTGTACCAGCTATGTGAAAATTAGTTTTGACTTGATTTTTTATACCCCTAGCTTTAGCAGATGGTATATATTGATCATGGTGCCCGGCTGTCCATCCATTTTTTGTTGTTGTTGTTTTATTTCGTCTCTTTTGGGAGGGGTGGTTGATAAACTTTGAGTTGGCAACTCCTCCTTTACCATTTGGTGTAATTCAATGAAACTTTCACGGAATGTTCAGTGCATATTGCATTGTGCACCAGCTATTTATAAATTTAATGACTTGATTGTTTTATACCCAAGCTTTAGCAGTAGGTATATAGTGATCATGGTGTCTGTCTCATGTGGGTCTGTCCATCTGTTCGTTTGTACGTTCGTTCGTCCGTCCGCCGTAGGATACTAACTTTGTGGCGACAACTTCTCCTCGACCGTTTGATGAAATTCAGTGAAACTTTCACAGAATGTTTAGTACACATTGCCATTGTGCACCATCTATTTAGAAATTTGATTTGATCTTTTTTTGAGGGAGCGAGGGGTATATTTTAGTGACCCTTGTTTTTAAAAGTTTTAGTCATAGAATTGTCTTTTCAGTTGTACCAGCATGGTTCTTTCTCTGGAGGGCAATCAGAAGCTTTAATGCAGAAGTATCGATGGAATACAAGTAAGGTTTTTATATTTATACGGGGTTGCGTGTAGTGATGATTGTGTTTGTTTGTTCGTGAAATACGCTTTATTATTAAATGGTGGTACCTATTTATGGTGTCAACTCACCCAAGACTGCTTGGTGAAATACAAAGACACTATACATCGGCAAACGAATACCAAAGCAAGAAAGAGGAAAGGGGGATTCTAAAATCAGAAATCCAGACACTTTAAAGAGTTTTCAATGCATAATGCCAATATGTAGCAGCTATTTTTAATTTTGAATTTTTTTTTATTTTTAGAAAATAAATATGTACCTTACCTTGTTGTTGCATAGGAGTACCCTTTTGTGGCAATAACTACTCCTAGACACAGACTGAAGTACACTGAATGCTCAGTACATATGACATCGTGCACCAGTAAATCTAAATTTTGAATCCAAATTTTTGGGGGGATTTTCCTGTTTTGACATTTTGATAATTATTTGCGTTTTTATTTTTTATTAGAAAGGTTGCATTGCAACGCTTTCTATTGTCATGACCCTGTCAGTTGAAATGCACTATGAAGAAAAACAGGTGCTTCAATTTGAAAAACCAGATCGACCAAAATCCTGTTTTTGAATTTAAACAATGATTTAGTGAGAAAATAAAGTAATTGACACAGATTTGAAATAATTTGGTGATCATTTAAAAGAATTATTCAAGAAAAACGATTGCACACCCCCGTAACGGAAAATTTATCATCGGTAAACTTCGGGTGAATTCGGAAGAATGACGGAATCTCCAACGGATTAGATAAAGTGCATCTTTGCTAATAAAATTGATATTCCTGCAATTAAAATGGATAAAACGTTTTAATGGTGAAACGATTTTACATAAACACGAGAGCGTTTCGGTTGCTTGATCGGCATGTAAATAAATTTCTGATACGGACGCATGCGCAACATGTGCTGAATGGACAAAACGAAAGTAGAAGTGACGAAAGCTTAGTTCAACATGTGAGTTTTATGTTTCACTGTCTGTGCATTGTCAGTGGCCTTATTCTGGGTTGCTTTTTTGACAAGCTATATTTCTAACGGTCCGAAGATTTGTTTTAACTCGTTAGCGGAAGTCGTGTAACTCTAGGCTTTAGACGCCGTATTTTTTTCATCACTGAAATGAAACAACCTGTTGCCGTTGCTTGTTTGTTTATAGACTTTTAGTCCACATTAATATCGTTAATTTTATCTTGAAAATTCCAGTCTTGTAGTCACTTAAACAATAGAAACAGCGATGTTAAAAGTTCAGTCTACATATAGAAAGGGAGATAATCATTATATACGAACTGTTGTGGGATAACCATTACTTTTAAGAGCAGGTGTTATTTTGAGGTCTTAGGTCAAATAGTGCTGGCTTGTCAGGAATTTTTATATGTTGTGACTGTAATATATATCTTTCTTCTTTTCATTATTTGTAACAGTGTTTGATATTAAACAAGTGTGGATAGTTTACTGCACACTTATAACAAAATAGAAAGGATAAACGACAAGAGGAGTTTGTAGCAAGTCTACTTAAATCTTTGAAAGCAACCTTTCTATAAGGGCTTTAAGCACTTTGATCTGAACCAAGATGTAGGCTTTCTTTGCCAAATCATTAATTTTTGGAATTCATTGGGGGAAGGGGGTATATATTAGTTGCCTTTACCCACAGTTTCTCTCCTTAAATGTTTAATTCTATCTCAAGATCAGGCATTGTTATATTGAATCCTTTGGTTACAATATCCGATTGCAGTCAAAATGAACAAAAATTTCTAACTTTACAGTTTCTCCTGTAATAATGAAATATGAGTCCACACTGTTAGTGCTTTATTTTTTTGTATTGTATATGTAGTAGTTGTGTGTTTTGTGGCCATGTAGTGTCTTTGGTCTTCCGTCTTCTGGTGTTCTTGCTTTTGCCTTGTCTCTGGACTTTGATTTATATAATCTTGTGCTTTGTTCCTTCGGCATTCTACTGTCGTTGTTTAAAAATTACTTGAAGAATATAGTCAAGACATTCGCAATTTAAACAAATTAGATTCAAATCCCGTATTCTTTATAGATAATACGTTTTAGAAAATAACGTCACATACATTTACGAAATTTACTTATATACAGGATTTAGCTGATTTTCATTGAACTTTGGCCTAACATTCAATGGTAGCTGGGGTAGCATGGAAGGGATTATTCCTGTAATTATCTTAATATTATGCACACAAACTACCAACTTTGCAAAACGGCCCTTATAAACAATCTGAGTATCTTTAGATATATAAGAGACATGAACTACTCACCACTATTTACTTGTTGAGGAAAATTTAGAATAATACGAAGCCAATGAATAAAAGTAAATTCTATTTTTGAGAATAGAAATAATGGAAAGCCTTCTTACTTACTTAGTAGAACTTTGATGCTGCACTCATCCCCGTTTTGATTTGGAAACTTGCATTGTTGTATTCGTCAGAAAGTAAGGAGAATCTGCCTCGTGCAAAGCTATGTACCGATATATATATAGCTAGCTGATTTTCGTTTTTGTCCCCCGCCGCACCGCGACGGTGGGACATAGTAATGGTCTGCGTCCGTGTGTCCGTCCGTCCGTCCGTCCGTCCGTCTGTCTGTCACACTTTCTTGTGGACGCAACTCCTCGGAAACCGTGTATTGGATTATGTTCAAATTTTGTAGGATTGTTAGTCACTATATGTACTAGATCATATCGCACCGCCATTTTGATTCGTCAATTTTTATAGGAGTTATGGGACTTTGACCATATTTAGCAATACTATACAACCGGAGATCTTGTGGACACAACTCCTTGGAAACCGTGTATTGGATTTTGTTCAAATTTTGTAGGATTGTTAGCCACTATATGTCCTAGATCATATCGCACCACCATTTTGATTCGTCAATTTTTATAGGAGTTATGGGACTTTGACGATTTTTAGCAATACTATACAAATGGAGATCTTGTGGACCCAACTCCTTGGAAACCGTGTGTTGGATTTTGTTCAAATTTTGTAGGATTGTTAGTCACTATATGTACTAGATCATATCGCACCGCCAGTTTGATTCGACAATTTTTATAGGAGTTATGGGACTTTGACGATTTTTAGCAATACTATACAAATGGAGATCTTGTGGACGCAACTCCTCAGAAATCGTGTATTGGATTTTGTTCAAATTTTGTAGGATTGCTAGTCACTATATGTACTAGATCATATCGCACCGCCATTTTGATTTGTCAAATTTTGTGGGAGTAATGGGACTTTGATTATTTCCACATTGTTATACAATGGCAAATCTTGTGGACGCAACTCCTCAGAAACCGCTCGTCAAAATTCATTCAAATTTTACAGGATTGTTTGTCACCATTAGTACTAGATTATATCATATCGCCATTTTGATTCGTCAAATTTTGTGGGAGTTATGGGACTTTGATTATTTCCACATTGTTATACAATGGCGAATCTTGTGGACGCAACTCCTCAGAAACCGCTGCTCAGAATTCATTCAAATTTTACAGGATTGTTAATCATCATTAGTTCTAGATCATATCGCATCGCCATTTTGATTCGTAAAATTTTGTGAAAGTTATGGGACTTTAATTATTTCCACATTGTTATACAATGAGAAATCTTGTGGACGCAACTCCTCAGAAACTGCTGGTCAGAATTCATTCAAATTTTACAGGATTGTTAGCCACAATTAGTACAAGATCATATCGCGTCGCCATTTCGAGTCTTCAAATTTTGTGGGAGTTATAGGACTTTGATTATTTCCACATTGTTATAAAAAGGCAAATGTTGTGGACGCAACTCCTTAGAAACGGCTGTTCAGAATTCATTCAAATTTTACAGGATTGTTAGTCACCATTAGTACTAGATCATATCACACAGCCATTTTAATTTGTCAAATTTTGTGGGAGTTATGGGACTTTGATTATTTCCACATTGTTATACAATGGCAAATCTTGTGGACGCAACTCCTCAGAAACTGATAGTCTGAATTCATTCTAATTATATTCAACAAATTATAAGGGAGTTATTGGACTTTATCGACTTAATGCATACTACAACATAGGGAGACTTTCTGGACACATCTCGTTTTACTCCAGTTAAGGGATTTTGCTGAAATTTTGCTTAGCTATTTGCCACCTAATGCAGTTGATCATATCCTGCCACCATTTTGATTCTCAAAATTTTACATGAGAAATGGGACTTTATTGACCTTTCTGCGGCGGTGGGGGACATAGCTACGCGTAGCAATCTTGTCTATTTAGATAGTATAGTAATTTTGGTTTTCTATTTAGATCCAGCAAAGCTCTGCACACTAAATGATTTTGGTTTATCTTTTTAGATCGTATTGGTTATATGTTCTCTATCAAAATTAATACATGTTTTGACTTATGGTCTCCTGCAGAAACTGTGCAATAATTTCAGTATTTAGTTATTGTCACGTTTACGCCTCCGAAGTGACATTTGCAACAATACATTAATATAAAACTTAATAATAGCCCATATTATATACTTCAATCTGTACATTAAGATCGCAAAATTGCTATCATACAAACTTGTAGATTGCCCAGTGACATATGGACCTAATAGTTTAATGCAGTCTTGAACTTACTACATTTTTTGTATGAAGTATGAGCGAAGCTTATTGTTGAAGACCTCATGGTGACTCCAAGAAGAAGAACAACAATAAAAGCTTTGTTGCATTGCCTGGTTTTACCACTGTGTCTAATGTGCATTTACTCAGTATGCTTCATTGATTCTGTATGAAGGTATTTTGAATTGCCCTCAGGAATTAGCTTTGCACAACCCTCATTGTAAATTCAAGACGGTCCCTAGTATTGGTTTAAGCGGAACTTATTTCTATATGTCGAACAACGCTTCATCCATGTTTGTTATTACTTATAAATGCGGGTGCATCGACGAACATAAAATGAAACTAGTATTAATTATGTTTGGATGCAAACACAAGAAATCTCCCAAACGAATTCCCATATCAGAATTCAAAGGCTTTGAATGAGATGTACAGATTTGAAACAACCTTCCTGTCAAATTTCATTCAATTCTGAGCACTTTGGATTTTCCGGTCTTTTTACCGTTCCCATGGCAATGGTCATCATTTTGAAGTCTTGGAGACCGGAACCCAATTCTAAACATGCTAGGCAACCTTCCTGTAAAATTTCATCCAATTCTGAGCAATTTTATTTTCCCGCCTTTTTTGCCGTTTCCATGGCAACCGTCGCCATTTTGTAGTCTTGGAGACCGGAACCCAATTCTACACTTTTTAGGCAACCTTCCTGTAAATGTTCATCCAATTCTGAGCACTTTGATTTTCCCGCCTTGTTTACCGTTTCCATGGCAACAGTCGCCATTTTGAAGTCTTGGAGCCCAGACACTAATTCTACACATGTAAGCCAAACTTCCTGTAAAATTTCATCCAATTCTGAGCACTTTGATTTTTCCGCCTTTTTTGCTTTTTCCATGGCAACGTTTGCCATTTTTAAAATTCCAAGAACTTTAGTTCAACTTTGGTTCCATATATCTCATCCCATGAAGTTTCATCAAGTTTGGACGACAGTGCCCGTGTCATCGAAGATGTCTTAGGACTAAGACATGTCCTAAGACCATCTTATGACAAATCTTAGTCCTAAGTGGGTTCATCGAACATGTCCTAACTTAGGATACATCTCAAAATTTATCCTAACTTTAGGACTGCTATGGAGGTGTCTTAAGTCTGTCTTAACTTATAGAATTGGCCAAATAATGTGTTCTTCTCCATAGAAATGTTACTTAATTGGTTCTCACCAATAAAACATACATATGTTTGCATTTTATGGTGCAAATATTCTCCGTTCAATTTTTTTATTCATAATATACAATCATGTAACAATAGCGCACGAGGTTTTCTTGCGTCATTGTTCATTATGTTGGATACTGACAGTTTCAAATCATCTCACCTGGTGATTTCGCTTTATAAGAATATCGATCTAAATGAAAACTATTAGATTAAAGTGTTTATAACCAAAAACAAAAACACGTATGTTTTTCATAATTTTTATTTCTATATATCAGTAAAATGCAGCTAAATTTTGTTTAAAACGAATTGCAATTAATTGTTTAACATTCACAAAAGATATCATTAGTTTTCTAAAATATTTTTGAAATAATGTCTGTCCGTTCATGCCATTTGAATGCCACCAAAATTTGTTTTCCTATTTTAATCAATAATAAAAACAGCACTTAAGACCAAAGTTAGGACATCTTTACTAAGATGGTCTTAAGACTGCTTCGATGTGCACCCTAAGATATGTCATAAGAGTCCTAATTTACGTCTTAAGATATGTCTTAGGACAAATTTTAAAGATACTTCGATGACACGGCTCCTGGTCTCTGAGAAATCGCTTGGACAAAACTCAAGCGGAACACGGAAAAATAAAAAGTATAATAAGGAAACACAGCAAAAACAATAAGTCTCCACAAACTTCGTTTGGGAGACTTTATTATACAAAGGAAAAAGAAAATCTAATTCATGTTCGAAAATATTTAATAATGTCTAATATTTTGAACAGATCAAACCCAAGGATATTAAATGAGTCTGAAAACTGAAGCTCATGCTCCTTTAAGTTATTGCAGAATCGATCACTATTTTGTGTCTTTAAAAAGTATTTTGTGGTTAAGTAACACAAGTGAGGATTAGTAATTTGTACAAATGAATAATATAAAAATACAGATAGAATTACATGACTGCGATGGAGTATGTATGAAAACAGAATGGTTCACTGTTTGTTATTGGTTACTTTTATTTATGGAGTTAAACAAAACCTACAGGGTTTTGCCACAAAAATGATAATTGTCAACCTCGAATTTACTGAATTAACTTTTGTATAGAGCAAATCACATCTACTTTCTAATACCCTGTACATTGATTTGGTTTCAACGCAATATTTTTTTCTAGGTTTTTCATTCTTTTTACTTCAGGGGACAAGTAAATGAATGCGACGTCAGCACCCAAGCAGTGTCTTCTGATCCTGAATCTAAACCAGAAACAAGTACTGTAGTGTATTTAACTGTTTTTGGCATCTAATAATTATATTAAATGAACAATTGAGGTAAAGCAAAACAAATAAAATAGCAATGCAAGATCCTTTAACATTATTTTGTTCCATCTTTGATTCAGTAATTGTATTGCATGTTTAAATATATAGTTAATGTTTGGTGTGCACAGTACCAAATTAAAAAGCAACAGAAATCTGCAGAACGTTGATTAAAACTATCACTTTTTATACCCCGCCACACGTAGTGGCGTGGTATTATGTGATACCATCAGTCGTGTGTCCGTCCGTCCGTCCGTCCTTCCGTCCCCCGAAGGTTTCCGACTGATAACTTTTGAACGGAATTCCATACAGTCTTCAAACTTGGTATGTAGCTTGTTCACAACAAAACTCAGGTCGAGTTCGAATATGGGTTCAGAGGTCCAAGGAGTTCTGGAGTTATGCCCCTTGATACTTCGAAATTTTGTGAAACGTGGCGGGGTATCATGTTATCCACCATTACTGTTTTTAACGAAAGTATTATTAATAAAATACATGTATAGTGATGAATAACGAAATACCGAAGTTACTGTGAATTTGGTGTCTGAATATGCGCATTTCGTCATCTTATGTCTCTTCAGTGCAGGTAAAATTTAAACGTTTGGAAGACCATAAACTCAAAGATGTTTAAAAACTGATAGAGAACAAATGAATTAGAGTCTCCTTCTATTTCTTTTAGATCACTCGAGTACTGCTTATTTTTGGTTAAGTTTGAATAAATGAATGGTGCAAAATGTATAGCGGCTAGGCACATGTTCAGGTTTCCTTATCGGGTGTACTTTTTTTTTAAAGTTGGATCAACTCTAAACGTTAATTAGAGATTTCTTCTTGATGAAATATCAGTAAGAATAGTACGGTACAACGGACAGAAAACAACAAAGACATAACAAGATCGAGAGACAGCTACAATGTACAGAAATGAAAAGACGACTTAAGAACTAAGGCATTCATAGTGTGAACTCCCATGAAAACCGGGAGTGACATCAGGTGCTACGGAAGGTAAGCATGTCCTGCTCCGCTAGCGACACCTGTCACACTATCAGTTAGGCATATATTATTTGGTTGCATTATATTTATCTAAGCTCAACTGATTGAAGCATTTGTTAAAGTGTATAGTTTTGTGATATCTCGCCTTTATAATTGCAAATTAAAAAGAAAAATAAACCATATTCACATGCTTCTGAATTGTTCAATATTTCATACTATTGCTATTGGAATTACCCGTTTTATTTACAGAAAGTGAACAGATGTCACTCACCAATGTATTTGCTCTACCATATACAGGAGTTTTCATTCACGATGATGGCGATGATGAGATTAGATCTAAAGATGAATTTCTTGTACTACTTTATAAATCAACAAATCTCACTCGGTTTGGGATATTAAAAAGTTTTGTGTCTATGATGGGGAACATGACCAAAAAGGATGCAAGTATTTCACAATTTAGTAGAATATTTACATTTTTTTAAATGAAACAAGCAACAGAAGTTTTAATTTGACTGTATTTTCCATTCATTTAAGTGTTATTATGTTTGTTTTCAGAAGAAGGAAATCCTTAAACTAATGATTGTTTAAAGATAGAAAACATCTATGTAATGGAAACTGAAATTAAAAGATGTGGCTATATATATATATATCTTTCTCTCTGAACTACCCTTGTATCAACTGCCTTCATTGAAAAATGAAAACAAATCAAGTACTCAAGTGGTGCACAATTGGTCCACAGAACTTCTCCGATTATCTGATGAAAAAGATTTCCTTTAAATTCGACAAATATATTGTCGATTGTAAATTAAAGTATGACAATCAAGTCCTCTTCAGTGCTTTTCGTTGAAAATAGTGTGGTGTTAGACAAAATAAGCATTTTCATTATACCATCAAACCCAAAATTTCCGCTTTTTGGGCTAAAGAAAGTCTGATAAAAGAGATCGCGGAATACTGATTTCAATTTGTTTTGTAAAGTGTGGAAAATCAATGTCTTTTAAAAACCGTTGCATAGATTAAGTTAAGCTCAAATTAAATATTCTAATAAATACTTCTAAAGTTTTTGGGAATCAATATCGGGTTCACTCCGCCTTCTCGGTATGTTTTTTCCAGAGTATATCTTTTGGCACAGTTTCCAATCAAATGGTGTTTAGGGGTAAAATTCCACCGAATGTTACGAAAATTATCAAATATATTTATTTTTCAACATATTTAAATTGGTACATCGGAAGTAGAACAACAAAGGAACAAAGAGTGGTATTTACAAAAACCGAAGTCCAAAGACATGACCAAAACGAGAACACAGAAAACAATGACGTTAGACGGCTGCAAAGCACAGAAATAAAGAAAGTTGGAGTTTTTCTTCTCATAAGCTAATAACATCAAATGTGTCTCTTTGCTCTGAGGGACAAGTAGGATAATAATCCGACATTAAATTGATAATTCATGGTTTCGCTTTCCATCCGATTTTATCGGCAAAGTAAGGTAAATGGATTGAAAAGTTTCTCTTCAATTTGTCCTTGTTATTTTCTGTGAACAGTTGATAATATATAGCACTTTTTATTTTTTTGTGATTGTATCCTGCTGTGCTTTAGGTCTCCCGCTATTGACTCTTGAATGTAATTTTAATATGTCACAACTTGACGTTTTACTTCAATTTCTTTTTTAAAGTTTGAAAGAACTGGCATCGTAACCGTCCATACTATTAAATCAATTAAAGTTACAGTTCCAAATTCTGATTCTGACTTGAACCTGATGATTAACTTGGATGGAGATATATTCAAGCTTACAAAGCCGGAAATTGATATTAGGTATGTTGATTATTGTTCTATCGTCTTATACTACTTATGGATTGCTTATCTATTTTGATATGTGATATGCCACATGGTAAGGTAACTTACACATGTTTCAAAATAGCACATTACTTTATTTTACATTTATGCCAATTCTTTCCTAATTCTAGAAATTCATTTCCTTACGGTAGGTCAAACTTACCGATTAATCAGGTTGTAAAAATGGAGTAACCTAATACCTGAGCTCTTGTTTCCAGAAGCCTAACTGCTTTCTGCTTTCGCACTGAAGTGTTTGTATAATTAAATAGCTTTTATAAATTTCTGATTTTAACAGTAAATGTTTCAGATTTCGTTTCCCTTCTTCAGCAATGTTAGAACATTTTGTCATACGTGAAACGGATTTTTTTAACACAATAATTTTTTATTTGAACAGGAGATACATAAAGATTTGTTTGAGAAGAAAGTTTTTTACAATAATTGAATAAACCGTTGATTGGGCTTCGCATTTTCGTAATTTATTACGAAATGTTCTTTTAAACGAAACACACAGTAACTTTGCATTTGATTTGATTAAATCGATAAGGTATCTTAACATTGGTATTAAAAATCAGTTGCAAATCTGCGTTCAAGTACCTTTTGAAACAACTTGAAATCTGTACTTATAGTTTCTGTTATCACAGAATAAATCGTAAAAAATGAATAATTTTTGAAAAGCAAATATCATTTTATCATAATCACGATTGCACCTAGAAATGAAGAAAAAATATAATGAAACTTAATTGCAAATGATTTTTATGTGTTTTTTTTATGTAAGCAAGAATATTCTGGTATCTGTAGACAATTAAAGTTCCGGTTGAGTCAAAATGCTAGCAATTCTTAAACTTTTATATTTGTACACACCCATTAAATTTTTTTCATCGTAATAGGACATTTTTCATTCAGACAAACTTGAAAAGTATGTGTTTAAATTTGAAATTCAACAATAGAAAAAGGAATTTATTAGGTAGCAAATAATAGGGATCTGGGTATTCTGAAACCAACGATTCACTTCTTCTGCTGTTAAGCGTGTTTAGGACTCAATCATGCATTTTCGGCAAACATGTTTATCTTTTTCTAAGTGCTTCTTAAAATCATTCGAGTAATGAAAGTGTACTGATGAAGCCATCTCTTGGTATGTTTAACGTTGAAATAAATAAAAAAACATCATTCAAAACATTTTTGCATTTATACTCTAAATCTGCATCTTTGTGCAAAAGTTCCTTTTTGACTTGAAAAATGTAAATATTAGACGTGTCAATAAAACATATAAAAAACTGCATAAAATAAGCATGTGTTTTTCTTACTTTTTTAGATTAAAAACAGACGTATACCAAATGTATTCTTCGTATAAACACAACCATAAACCACCAGCATAGAATTATTTTTGTTGTCTTTTATATTTTGTAAATAATCTCTTAATATTTTGCCTTTACGAGGGTTTTCCGTAATGTTCATGGACAATCTTAATAAAAATTGCCAAATAACGAGAATTTATATGAAACTAATATTGTCATTTACAATGTGTTTTACTGCATAAATATGCAAAATATCATCGCAATCAAAGCACAAGTAATTATTTTTCTGTAGAAACAAATCAGATCAATGTTATACACCTGGAGCACAAATATGTAAATTTTTGACGTTGTCTGACGTCCTAATATTTAAGGTTGTATTCTATGAAGAACTAGCAATTGAAACAAATTCGGAATTTTTGCAGTTTCCTGTCTTTAAAATTTAGGGCATTTAATATAATTTCCTTTGAGAAAAAGTTAACAATTTTGAACCACTTGCAAACGTCATTGACGGATATCGGAAATCATTGTCAGTAACACCTCGTAACTGACAAAGTTTTGAGATTAATGAAAGATGGCTAATTTTACGCATTTTATCCATCCTTTGAACTGGTTCTCGTGTCCAAAAACTTCTGTACCACATGGAATGTAATGCAAAACACACTTTACTTTGCCTTTTTAAAAATATTTCGGGAATATGTTGGTATTTGAGGGTGTTTCCCGATGTCTGAACGAAACTAGACCCACGTCACTGCTCCGCGTTATAAAGAAACGTCAGGTTTTCTGGAATTTCTGATTTTGCCTCGAGACATTTAAGGTCTGTTAATTTGTCATTTCAAATCTTTAGAAGTTGAAATTTGGCAATTTTGATGTTGAACATAACATTAACACTGCAATGTCATTTTCCTTGCACTATTCACTGAACTTTTTATAAAATATCTTCAAAATAATAAATTTTAGACACTATCTGTGACATGTTTCGCGTTGCTCCGGGTCACTATTCTGGTGCTTTTAGCGAGGACATATTTGTAATTTTGCAAAATTGGATCAACTTTTATATTACTAAATTCATACAAACCAAAGGCTTACGAATATGCAAAATATAAATATTTAAATCGCTGCTTATATTTTTATTTATCCTTGTCCACGAACTTTACGGATAACCCTCGTATATCTGTTTGAAGAAATAAAAATTCAGTAAATCTATACTTTTCATATTCTGTCTTTTATTATGGCAGTAGAACACAAACAATGGAGAAAAAAAGGGTTAATTACAAAAACTTAAAATGTTTTGAGAGAATGTATTCGAGAAAATGAACCGGATTTCACATTTTCCAATAAATCGTTCGAATTCTTAAGTATCTTCATGTCATTAACGTCTTTTCGAGTATGCTTGATGCCTGTCTTTTGACTTCCGACGAAATCTTAGTTAGTTCAATAGTCAGTTCAGTAGTTTAACAAGAAGGTCCAGCGATGTATCTGTTTTTCATGTAATTGTTGTTTCCAATATAGGTATGACAGGTCTTGATTGTTATTTTTAGTTGAATTTTCAAACGGGACATGCATGACATATGATTGGAAAGTATTTCATATTTGTCAAATGAAACTCTTTTGTTGTAGCTGTTGTATGGATTCTAATGGCTACTTCTATGATGAGGCAGTTGTAATACTTCTTAATTTACAAAATAACTAAATACCGAAGTTGTTGTGAATTTATTTTCTGCATATGCGCATTTCGACAACTTATGTCTCTTCAGTGCAGATAAAACACAAACGTTTTGGAGACCATTAACCCAAAGATGCTCAAAAATTGATAGAGAACAAATAACCAATATGATCTAGATCTAAAGCCAAATCAGCTAAGGACAGAGCTTTGCATGGGGGAGATACTCCATAGTTTTCAACAAAAATTACAAACATTTAGAAATTGTAAGAATCAGCTTTCGAGTCAGCACCGAAATACTGACTACTTGGCTGGTGAATATCCTCGGGGACTAACCGACAACCAGCAATTGCATCGACCTAGTGGTAACAAATAACTAAATACTGAAGTTACTGTGAATTTATTTTCTGCTATGCGCGATATACAACTTATACCTCCCCAGTGAAGATAAAATCCAAACGTTTGGAAGATAAAAACGATGTTATTAGAAGCTTTGTCACCTTCAAGATCTTCAACTACACACTGAGGTCGCTTGTTAACACATCTGCGTACTATGTTAACATGACTCCGCACTAAAGATTGAATGGCTCTTAACCAATCTGACAAGGTTCTCCACATGTGGTTCTTCTGGGACTCGTAAAAAATCATAAAATAAAAGTGGTAGATCCCTCAATCATACTTATAGATACATTGATGACGTTTTTGTCTCGCCCGCGACGAAAGTCGCGAAAGCGAGACATAGGCGTGCAAAGTATGACGGCGACGGCGGCGTAAACTCAAGTTTTAATACAGAAGCCATTGATGTAGGAACTTTATATTTGGTCCATATGTAGCTTACGGCGAACCCTATCTGTCGGACCCAAAATCATGTGACCTTGACCTATATTTCGCGGTCCAGTGACCAGGTTAAGTTTTTTTGCTTAATTCCATTTCTCAATAACTAGAAGCTAGAAGTCAATGATATTTGGTATATAGCTTGGTCTTGGTTAGTACATGTCCGTCTGCCATATGGCTTTTGACCTTGACCTCAATTTCACGGTCCAGTGACCAGGTTAAGTTTTTTTGCTTAAGTCTGTTTCTCAATAACTACAAGCCATAGGTCAATGATATTTGGTATATAGCTTGGTCTTGGTTAGTACATGTC
>MJUU01059244.1:0-10087 GCA_002080025.1 Modiolus philippinarum | reverse complement strand
GAGTATGCTTGATGCCTGTCTTTTGACTTCCGACGAAATCTTAGTTAGTTCAATAGTCAGTTCAGTAGTTTAACAAGAAGGTCCAGCGATGTATCTGTTTTTCATGTAATTGTTGTTTCCAATATAGGTATGACAGGTCTTGATTGTTATTTTTAGTTGAATTTTCAAACGGGACATGCATGACATATGATTGGAAAGTATTTCATATTTGTCAAATGAAACTCTTTTGTTGTAGCTGTTGTATGGATTCTAATGGCTACTTCTATGATGAGGCAGTTGTAATACTTCTTAATTTACAAAATAACTAAATACCGAAGTTGTTGTGAATTTATTTTCTGCATATGCGCATTTCGACAACTTATGTCTCTTCAGTGCAGATAAAACACAAACGTTTTGGAGACCATTAACCCAAAGATGCTCAAAAATTGATAGAGAACAAATAACCAATATGATCTAGATCTAAAGCCAAATCAGCTAAGGACAGAGCTTTGCATGGGGGAGATACTCCATAGTTTTCAACAAAAATTACAAACATTTAGAAATTGTAAGAATCAGCTTTCGAGTCAGCACCGAAATACTGACTACTTGGCTGGTGAATATCCTCGGGGACTAACCGACAACCAGCAATTGCATCGACCTAGTGGTAACAAATAACTAAATACTGAAGTTACTGTGAATTTATTTTCTGCTATGCGCGATATACAACTTATACCTCCCCAGTGAAGATAAAATCCAAACGTTTGGAAGATAAAAACGATGTTATTAGAAGCTTTGTCACCTTCAAGATCTTCAACTACACACTGAGGTCGCTTGTTAACACATCTGCGTACTATGTTAACATGACTCCGCACTAAAGATTGAATGGCTCTTAACCAATCTGACAAGGTTCTCCACATGTGGTTCTTCTGGGACTCGTAAAAAATCATAAAATAAAAGTGGTAGATCCCTCAATCATACTTATAGATACATTGATGACGTTTTTGTCTCGCCCGCGACGAAAGTCGCGAAAGCGAGACATAGGCGTGCAAAGTATGACGGCGACGGCGGCGTAAACTCAAGTTTTAATACAGAAGCCATTGATGTAGGAACTTTATATTTGGTCCATATGTAGCTTACGGCGAACCCTATCTGTCGGACCCAAAATCATGTGACCTTGACCTATATTTCGCGGTCCAGTGACCAGGTTAAGTTTTTTTGCTTAATTCCATTTCTCAATAACTAGAAGCTAGAAGTCAATGATATTTGGTATATAGCTTGGTCTTGGTTAGTACATGTCCGTCTGCCATATGGCTTTTGACCTTGACCTCAATTTCACGGTCCAGTGACCAGGTTAAGTTTTTTTGCTTAAGTCTGTTTCTCAATAACTACAAGCCATAGGTCAATGATATTTGGTATATAGCTTGGTTTTGGTTAGTACATGTCAGTCTGCCATATGGCTTTTGACCTTGACCTCAATTTCATGGTCTAGTGAACAAAGTTGAGTGTTTCTGATTAGAATAGTTTCTTAATTACTGTAAGAGGAATGGTAATAATATTTGGCTTGTAGGTTGCTCTTGAGTAGTGCATGACTGTTTTAGCGACAAGCAGGGACGGGCGAGACATCTATTAGGGTCCACTCTTGTTTGCCATTAATAACGCACATTTTCGCTCCCCTTCCGGAGCACCAGATGTTACTCTCAGTTTCAGTTTGACACTGTGAGTGCCTTGGTTTTAAATTTCGCGTTTTTTCTGTGTTTTGTAGCTGTCTTACGTCCGTGCTTCTCTGTTTTTGTTATGACCATGTCGTAAGACTTCGATTTTGTAAATATCACTCCTTATGTTTTTTCTGTATTTTACTGCCGTTGTTTGTCCTCCAGAACTAGAGATAACGGAAATGAAGGAAACCACTTGGTTTACACCCTTTTTGAACTTACATATCGAATTTAACGAAAATGATCATCTGAGTACTAAAATTCACGGCAAATGAGACCATTTTAATTTCAAAATTATCAATTTCCTTAACATGGACAACAATATTCCAACCTCTCCTGCTTACAGAGTGTATGTTTCACAGCTGATTCGTTATGCACGAGCTAGCACTATTATGTAGACTCTCTCATTTGACATAGTTATCTTCGTGACCGCCTTAATAAATGAAGGCTTAAAAAATACTCCGTCTCATACGATCATTAAAAAGTACTTTAATAGGTGTCAGTCCCTTGTGGAAAGTGTGTGAAGTTCTGGTCCGTATTTTGATTCAGGATTCCTCTGTACTAAATACTGAGATGATCATTGTTTTCCTTTTTACTGTATAACAAAATACCGAGGTTACTGTGAATTTAGGTTCTGCATATGCGCATTTCGACAACTTATGTCTCTTCAGTGCAGAAAAAATCAAAATATTTGGAAGTCCATAAACCGAAACAGGTGTAAAACTGAATGAGAACAAATCAGTTTGACCCGTCAACAGCTATTGCTGTTGAGTTGCTACTGGAGGCTTCCACAATTGAAAAGGGGGGGCATCATAAAAATGGTTTAACCCATCATTATACCCCGCAAACAAAGTTTGGGGGTATATAGGAATCACCCTGTCTGTCTGTATATCTGTCTGTCTGTCTGTCTGTCCGTCCGTCTGTCCACACTTCTTGTAAGCGCAACTCCTCTTAAACCACTTGAAGGATTTGGATGAAACTTTACACAAAGGAAGGATACTATATTGAGATGCTTTTGGAGATGTGTATGAAGGAATATAATTATTGTCCGAAACCATGAAGGAGAGATAATTTGACTTTGACTTTTCATAGATTCCCTATATATGGGTTACCTCGTAAGCGCAACTCCTCTTAAACTACTGGAAGGATTTTGATGAAAATTTACACAAAGGAAAGACACTATATGGAGATGTGCATAAGTGAATATAATTATTGTCCGAAACCAGAAAGGGGAGATAATTTGACTTTGACTTTTCGTAGATTCCCTATGTATGAGTTGCCTCGTAAGCGCAACTCCTATTAAACCACTTAAAGGATTTTGATGAAACTTGAGACAAAAGAAGGACACTATATGGAGGTGTGCATGAAGGAATAAAATTATTATTCGAAAGCAGGAAGGGGAGATTATTTGACTTTGTCTTTTCGTAGATTCCCTATGTATGGGTTACCTCGGTAGCACAACTCCTCTTAAACCACCGAAACGATTTTGATGAAACTTTACACAAAAGAAGGACACTATATGGAGATGTGCATGAGGGAATATAGTAATGGTCTACAACCAGAAAGGGGAGATAATTTGACTTTGACTTTTCATAGATTCCCTCTGTATGGGTTACCTCGTAAGCGCAACTCCTTTTAAACCATTTAAAGGATTTTTATGAAACTTTACACAAAGGAAGGACACTATCTGAAGATGTGCATCAAGGAATATAATTATTGTTCGAAACCAGGAAGGGGTGATAATTTGACTTTGTCTTTTCGTAGATTCCCTATGTATGGGTTACCTCATAAGCGCAACTCCTTAAACCACTGAAAGGATTTTGATGAAACTTTACACAAAGGAAGGACACCATATTGAGATATGCATGAAGGAATATATTTATTGTTGGAAACCAGGAAGGGGAGGTAATTTGACTCGGACTTTCGTTGATTCCTTTTGCAATGATTTTTTGGACTTCGATAATTTTTCAAAGAAATAATTCAAGGAGTAGATATTGTGAAATCAAGCTGGAAGAAAAAAACACTCTTTTCATTGTTTCCCTCTTGAAAAGTTGTTTTCAAGAAATTTCTCTAACGCTTATGATTTTTTGGTAAAATGTCAAAGAGGCAAAAAAAAAAAAAGGATGAATTTTATTTTTGTCTGATTTTGACAGAGTATTTTCTTTGGCACCCTTTCAAAGGTTCTTTTTGAGGATTATATCATTGTGTCCATACTTGTATTGTGTCCAAACTTGTATTGTGTCCACACATGTATTGTGTCCAAATCCACTTAAATTTGCACTTACCATATCGATTCAGGGTTCAATGAGCGGGGGTATATTTTGCTGCCATTCGGCGACAGCTCCTGTTTCTATTGAGATGCCTGTACCAAGTGAGGACCATTGTGGTTGACAGTTTTCATCTTCTTTATATTTTTGCCTCATTGATTTTGGCTCTTTGAAATTCTTGACAATTCTGTTAGGCAATTTTGCAATTACTCCAATTTGATAATCAAATTACATATTGAGACTCCTAAAATGAGTTTAACTAATTTAAAATTAATTTCATTGAAGTAATTATAAATAATATGTTGTGTAAATTTATTTGTAAGATAAGTGTTCCCTGTACAAGGTCAAAACGAGTAGTTGAACGAAGTATACTTGTGTAATACATGAATCTCACGACATATGTCACGAAGAGTTCCAAAACATTGTGATTATATTAACTTTGTCCAAATAACATCCTCTTCAAAAAAAGATTTCTTACAATTGATTTAAATGGGTTATCTTCTCTCTGAAATTAAACCAAACATCGCTTAGAAAATCCACATATTACTTTCATTTATGTAAAATATATATATTTTAGTGAAGCATGACATGCTTACTTATCTATAGCACCTGATATCTCTTTCGGTTTTCATGGGATTCACACTATAAGGAACCAATCGTTTCATTAAGCCGTGAAATATTTAAGCACTCCACCATTTTTCACCTGGTAGGCCTGGTAAGTGTGAATGTCGTATTTTTATTTCCATGCCTTGTGGCTGTCTTGCGTCCTTGTTTTGTGTTTGTTTTTCTGTGTTCCTGTTTTGTCTATATTACATCCCTTGTTCCTTCACTACTCTAATGCCGCTGTTTCAAGTTCTACGAGTTTTGTTTTCAATATGAAATTGACATACATTATCAAAATCGTCCTACACATAAAAAAACGAACTGCAATTTCATCACATGGATACAGCAAATCCAAATAAATAAAAGGGTTATTATCATGAAAACAGCAAATCCAAATAATTAATCTATTTCAATGTACGCAGTCCACTTTGGAGATATTCGGCCTACCATGTCCAAAAAAATGCTAGAGTGCTTACATTTTTGATGGCTTAATGAAACGATTAGTTACATGTACATATTATGTAAATTAGACATAATTTTTTGATAAATTTACACTATTTTTTAGCAATTTGATGCGTATGTTCATGATGTAAATGCTTGATTGATGATTTTAATAGTTTGTCGTTAACGGTAAAATATCTTGTCTCCTTTTGTTTGATTTTTTTTTACAATATTGAAACTTAGTAGTAAGTCTTCCAAGCAAGACATGTGTCGCCTGCGTAATAACGAAAAAAAAAACTAATTTCTGCCAAACAGGGTGTGGGCATTCAAGAGATTCAAATTCTGTTACACAGAATATGTCCTCATACTGATACATTATGCAAATTTTCAATAGGATATGTTGTTCTTGGGGAAAATGTGGCTGGAATTTTCAGGAAGCGAAAACTTCTAAGTTCCATCAAACATGAAATGGGCATTCAAGAGATCCAAAACTCCCTTACACTCTGTAGGACTCACATACTGATACTCCATGCTAAATTACAGAAGGCTGGGATATGTGGTTCCTGCGAAAATGTGACAGAAATTTTCAAGAAGTGCAAAATATTCTAATTTTCGTCAAACAGGAAGTGGGCATTCGAGAAATCCAAACTCTCTTACACGGTGTAGGCCCCCATACTGATACTCCATGTTAAATTACAGAAGGCTGGGATGTGTGGTTTCAGGGAAAAAGGTGACAGAAATTTTTCAGAAATGAAAAGTATCTTTGGTTCCGTCAAACAGGAAGTGGTCATTCGATAGATTCAAAACTCTCTTTCATGGTATATGTCCCCATACTAATATCCAATGCCAAATTGGTGAATGTGATATGTTGTTCCTGAGAAAAATGCGACAGAAATTTTTGCGACGCCGACGCGGACGACGACACCGATGCAAGACGACGGATAGTAATCCCTATATGTAGCAACTACATGAACGCAGGCAAAAAAATAAAGGCTTTAGAAATTTCTTTTGATAGTCGTATCTGTAAGAGAATTCTACATTAGAAAAAAAATACAATACCTTTTTTGCCTGCTTAAATGTGCTATTTTTACATTGAGGAGGCTTTTGAAAAATGCTTCGGTCCTTTATACCTGGTGAAATATTAAACACATTGACGTCTGTGATGGAACCATAGTCAGCACTAATGTATGCCAAATGTACTGGCAAACATGTGTCTACAAAATACATTTTATAGGATATAATTAATAAACACGTCTACAACCAGCAACCTTAAAAAATTGTGTCCATGTTCATATATATTAGTAAATGATGCAGCTTAAGTGAAGGGTAGCACAAATTGCGATGGAACTTAAGTCTATATATGTCAGATACTAGTAACACACACTTTGCCCCTTCTAAAATTGAGTAAAATTCAAGAAAATTGTTCAAATAACGTTTGATATGTAGAAACTGAAAATAACTATCTTTTGATATCCGATTTAAGTTAAACATACTTATTTTGAACTGTTCTAGTTTTAAAGCGTAAATTGTACATAAAATAAAAAGTTTCATACAATGTATAAGGAAAACCTTGGTTGTCCAGTTTAGGAAATGGTGAGGCAACTAATCAAATCTTAAAATTCCAATTAATTTTTCATGAAACATTGCTGAACGTCAAAATTTATCTATACATGCATGTACAAATATATATATGAAGTACAGAAATTTAATTAGTTTTGGATTATTCTATCAATTCAGTAGAAACGCGAAGAAAGATGGTCGATATTGATATTTTGTCTTTAATTTTGTTGACGTAGCTTTTATAACAGATTATAATCTGATTTCATAACCCGTCATCTTTATCATATCATAAATCAAACAATTATAACTATATTGTGATAAGCAATAAAACAGGTTCCTATTGTTATTTTTGTTTGTCTCTTGTCTTCATTATTGTTTATCTAATGCAGTTCGCTTGTGAATTGTTGCATGTGATTGTACCCGGCCATTGTAGGTGTTTACTGTTTCCCTGTTTTAATAATGTGAATTTGGGCAGTTCCGTATTCAATGTACGCAAGAAAGGCTCCATTTACTTTTTTATTTCTCAATTTGAAGAAAATATTTTAGGGCTTTGGTTTTGCAACAGCTAAGAAATTCTTCAAATAGATCTAAACGATGTCACAGTATTCAGTTTTGAAGATTATAAGATCGTTTAGATTTTGTCTCACGATTTTAAGAGTAAGGAACCCTACGGTAATTGACATTCAATTCTTCATGAATTCGTAAGAGCTCATAAAATAAAAGATACTAGGTCCTTCAATCTCATTTTTTTTTCTATGCATTGATGATGTTCCTTCCATTAAAAGGGCATTTTTAGCTAAAGGAATCCAATCAATATATTTTCCAGAAGTAGAGAAAAGGGAAACAACACAAATTACTAGATCTACATCTTTTTGGACTTGCATCTCGAATTTGACGAAAATGATGATCTTTTTACGAAAATTAACAGCAAAAGAGCCGATTTTAACTTAAAAATTTGCCCTAAAATTGAGAGAGATAATCCAACTTCTGGTGCTTTCGGAATGTATGTTTCACAGTTGATTCCCTGCGCTAGAACTAGTAACAATTATTCGGACTTTCTAATTAGGCATAATTATCTTCATGAACGCCTTACAATCAGGGCTTGAAAAAAGTACATCTCATACGATCATAAACAAAATCTATATATAAGCGCTTGTAGAAAAATTTTAAGTTTTGGTTCCAACTGGGATTCAAGATTCATTTTTTACTTAGCACTAAAATGTATATTTCTCATCACTGCATACGACCTTTCAATAGCAATTTTATTGTTGTTGAGCTTATACAGAACATTACCGCAATAGAAAAGAGGGGATTGCGCGCCATAAATCTGTTTAACCCACCATTTCTTGTGAAATGGGTGTTCATAGTCGTGAACATTGCGGTTGACAATTTTTTCTGGTGTTGTACACCTGCTTTTTTCCCTTTTTCTGCTCGAATTTCGGCTGTAGATAGTTCTTGTCTTTAAGTTTGTTATCATCCTCATTCAATAACTTACATGTACCCTAATACATAACAATTAGCAAAATAAATTAAGAAGGTTACCTCTTTGTATTGTTGCTCTAACATTGTCGTAATCGTCATTCAAAGAAACAGTGTATGTGTCCGTTATAATACCATTGCCAACAATACCGCTGTACAACAGTTTGTCCTCATCTGACAACGAAACAAACATAGATATTACCAGATATCAAGAGATCTCAGTCTGCAATGTTACAACAGAAATTTTTAAAACGAAGTGTTTACGCAGTGTACAACATATAGACTCCATATTGATGAAAATGTGTAATTTTGTAGCAACAAGAGGCTCATGAGAGCGTGCTTTAAGAGGATCAAGTATTCAAATGTGAATTAGATTTCATCTTCACTGAAGAGACATAAGTTGTCAAAATGGCCATATGCAGACTCTAAATTTACCGTACTTCAAAGTTTCTTTGTTTCATCCTGTTAGTCACCAAGCTGTACTTTATTTACTGAATATTTTGTCTTTTCGGAAAAATAGAATACAAATTGTTAAATTTCTGATCTACAGGAGAATTCTCGATATGTATGACCATGGGATCAAATGTTAAAATATGTATCATGAAAGCAGCTATTTTTGAAAATATGCAAACCCGAAAGATAGCTCCTAACTTGAAAAACCAAATATGAAAAAGGAGAGTATCAGCAAAATATTGTGGTCAAGTAAGGACCCAAATTACCTAGAAGATTCAAGTAAAAGATATTCGAATACGTTTTTAACCACCAGATCCAATGCTCTTGCCGGTGATCATCTTGTATTAAGTGCGAACCTAAATATCACCTTTTTTCTTGACAAACTAAAGAGTACTGTGGTCAAGTTTGTTTTAAATTGATTTAACAAGTTTAGAGAAGCTTCGTGTGTTTTCGTAGAAAGTCAAATGTTAAACTATCTTCTCCATAATAGCCAAGTTTTGTTCCAAATTGGATGTGTAGTTTCAAAACAGAAGATCTTTGGAAAGCCTCCCATAGGGTCAAATGCTGCACTCTTAGTGTACCGCTTGCAGCCATCATGGATAAGACGCGAAGATAAAACACTTTTTGCAGGGCCATTGTGGCGACATTCTTCGATAAGAATGCGAAACTATGAACCCAACTGGAGAAGATCTTTGAATGAAAATTTTACGTTTGAGAGACGAACTACTGAGGACAAATGGTGGCAAAAGTTCACAATGGCTATAGAAAGGTGAGCTAATAAAATTTGTATCGCCATATTCATGTTTAAACTTCTTGTTTACACACTTTTCATTAGTGAAAGTGAATTGTCTTTTTATATGCCCGTCGAAAGACGGACGTATTATGGTATACCCTCAGTCCGTCTGTCCGTCCGTCCGTCCGTCCGTTAACTTTTTGGTTTCCGGAGATTTTTTTCTGTTACCGCTTGACATATTGATTTCATATTTGGTATATGACTATATCTAGGTGAGATACAGATCAAGATTGAATTTGGTTCCAGTTGGTTGATTTTGTACAGAGTTATGACCCTTGGACTTAGTGAAATTTTGAAAAATATAGGTTTCCCGAGTTTTGTTTCTGTAACTGCTTGACATATTGATTTCATATTTAGTATATGACTGTATGTAGATGAGATACAGACCATTTTCGAATTTGGTTCCAGTCAGTTGATTTTGTACAGAGTTATGGCCCTTGGACTCAGTGAAATTTTGAAAAATATAGGTTTTCGGAGTTTTTTTTCTGTAACCGCTTGACATATTGATTTGGTATTTGGTATATGAGTATATCTAGGTGAGATACACTTCAAGTTCGAATTTGGTTTTGGTTGGTTGGTTTTGTACAGAGTTATGTTCCTTGGACTTTGTAAATTTTTGAAAAACATCAGTTTCTTCACCTTTTCTTTACAATGTGTGAATATGTTGATTTGATATATAGTTTATGATTGTGTGTTTATAAATTATGGATTAAGTTTAAATTTGGTTCCTGTTTAATGATTTTTGTGGACAGATAATATTTTTTGAAAATTCATTTTTTACATATTAATTTGATATTTGT
>MJUU01059243.1:13370-31566 GCA_002080025.1 Modiolus philippinarum | reverse complement strand
GATACTCCTTAGTTTTCAACAAAATTTACAAAAATTAGATATTGTTAGGTTACAAATAGAATCGGCTTTGCATGAGGGAGATACTCCTTAGTTTTCAACAAAATTTACAAAAAATAGATATTGTTAGGTTACAAATAGAATCGGCTTTCGGGTCAGCACCGAGGTACTGACTACTGGGCTTGTGAATACCCTCGGGGACTTACAGTTCACCAGCAGTGGCATCGACCCAGTGGTAACAAATGACTAAATACCGAAGTTACTGTGAATTTAAATTCTGCAAATGCGCATTTCGACAACTGATAGAGAACAAATAACCAATATGATCTAAATGTAAAGCCAAAATCAGCTAAGGACAGAGCTTTGCTTGAGGGAGATACTCCTTAGTTTTCAACAAAATTTACAAAAATTAGATATTGTAAGGTTTCAAATAGAATCGGCTTTCGGGTCAGCACCGAGGTACTGACTACTGGGCTTTACAAAATCACCCTTTTTATCGTAAATTTTAGTTTTTATTTTGCCAGAGTCAATGATGATACTTAGCTCTAGAAAAGCGAGCATTTAGAATCATTGTTTGCTTTATTTTAAGTTTCAGTTGTTGTGGGTAAATGATGTCTACATAATCTGAAAACTGAGTATTGTCAATAGTAAGGATATCGTCAATGTACCTGCTGTTACCATTTAAAATTGAAATAAGATTATAACTGTTTGGTACAGTTCCATTTTGTAGTTTTTTTCATTTAGTCCCGTTCGTAACAGAACAGAAAAAGATCTGCAATGAGAGGTGCACAATTAGAACCCATGGGGATTCCAATGACCTGATGATAAACAATGATGATACTTAGCTCTAGAAAAGATAGCATTTGGAATCATTGTTTGCTTTATTTCAAGTTTCAGTTGTTGTGGGTAAATGATGTCAACATAATCTGAAAACTGAGGATTGTCAATAGTAAGGATATCGTCAATGTACCTGCTGTTACCATTTAAAATTGAAATAAGATTATAACTGTTTGGTACAGTTCCATTTTGTAGTTTTTTCATTAAGTCCAGTTCGTAACAGAACAGAAAAAGATCTGCAATGAGAGGTGCACAATTAGAACCCATGGGGATTCCAATGACCTGATGATAAACAATGATGTTAAAACGAACATAAATGTTGTCCACATGTAGCAACAGATTGAGTGCCTTAAACATATCATTGCATGTCCAGGAGCAGTGATTTTTGTTAAGTAATAGTAGAGAAGAATCCTTGCTTTTTGATACAGCAAATGAACTGAAGACCCAAAAATTTGAAAGACCGATTTATAATTTGTCCAAACCTGGATTTAATCAAACTATGTGGGATGTTTGTATAAAATGTAGTAAATCATAACTGTCAATAGATGAAACTGGTCTTTTATAGATTGTAATTTATCTTAAACTTCAATAGATTTTTTACACTCCAAAAGTAATTTACACGAGAGTTTTAATAATTTTTATATGTTTTTTTCACAATATTTTATTGCTAACTTTGTATCTGTCTAACGTCATTGTTTTTTGTGTGTAACGTCATTGTTTTTTGTGTCTAACGTCATTGTTTCTGTGTTCTCGTTTTTGCCGTGTCTTTGGACCTCGATTTTTGTAAATTTCACTTCTTTCTTCATTCGGTATTCTACTGCCGTTGCATCTTAAATATTCGAAATTCAAAATGCAAGAATCAAAATTTTGTCTTCGAAGATTTTGATTAAATGATTAAGCTCCAATTAAAAATTAATTAAAAACACACTACGAAATCTTTACAGTAATAGGAATTCAACGAAAAAGGTAACGATTGAAAAAACGATGACAAAAAAGGTATTTGCACAACTGCAATTTCGGCTCTGCTCGGAGGTACATATAATATTGCACTATTTTGCCATTTATTTTTACAGGTGCCAATTAATTTTCGAAGGTGGGCGATATTTAGGCCAGAATGGTCAAACTTATTTTTCTACGAAAATGCTTAAGTCCCATGTTAATATATGTCCGCAAGGGCCATAGCGTAAAGATGATGAGAGGCATGTGTGGATTGCGAAAATTAACGGAACCAAGGTTTTAAATATCTGGGTCCCGAAAAATGACTGCAATGTCAATCAAATCGATATTTTCATTAATACATTTCATTTGTTCATTGGGTTTGTCGATTTTAGGATAAAGTCGATGAAGCATTCATAGAGCTATGTCGTTTTGCGTAGGCATTACATATACAATGTACTTCGGTTGATATGGGTGTTTCGTTTATCATCTAACAATTATATGATCTCACATATGGACTATCATGTTACCACTTAACAAAATACCGAAGTTCCTGTTAATTTATTTTCTGCATATGCCCATTTCGACAACTTATGTCTCATCAGTACAGATTAAACCAAAACATTTGGAAGTCCAATGTGTGTGTATTGAACGCCATCCTACCTGTATCTACTTATTTTATACATATAATTTAACACGTACCATGGATTTTTATCGGTTTTGTCAACGAGTTAGAAATGACATTAACTGTTCAGCTACCAAACAGATCTCACAAACTCATAAATGCTCCACTGACTGTGTGCAGGGCAGGACAGGCTTACTCTTCTGGAGCACCTGATGTCACTCTGTTTATGAGAGTTCACACTGTGACGGATGTCGTACGCGGGGAAGGACAAGCTTACTCTTCCAAAGCACTTTATATCACTCTCGGTTTTCATGGGAGTTCAAACTATGAGTGTCTTAGTTCTGAATGTCGTCTTTGTTCCATGATTTATGGCTGTCTCATGTTGTTGTATCTTTTTTTTATGTTTCCGTTTTTTCCATGTCCTTGGACTTTGATTTTTGTAATAATCTCACATCCTTTGCTCCTTCGGTATTCTACTTCTGTTGCTTCAAAGCACCCTTTGATTGTTTATTCTTTTATTGCATTTCGGATCCCGAATATTGGAGCTTAATTATTGAATCAAAATCTCCGAAGACAAAATTTTGATTCTTGTATTTTGAATTTCGAATGTTTAAGATACAACGGCAGTAGAATACCGAATGAACAGAGGAGTGGGATTTACAAGATTCGAAGTCCAAAGACATGGCCAAAACGAGAACACAGAAAACAATGACGTTAGACAGATACAAAGAACAGAAATACATATCAAAACATTCAAAACAAAGGCACTCACAGTGTGAACTCCAGTGAAAATCTTATATTGAATATTTCCAATTTCAAAAATCGGTATACTGAATATAGAAATTTGAATGTCGGATGACCCTCCTTCACTGTTGTATAGTCAAACTCAAAAATAATGCATTGAGCAGGGTATTAATGGGCAAGTATTTACAAAAAATGACTGTAGAGAAGAGATACAATATGATAGAAAAAAAGTCTTCCTTAGTCAGAGAATGACTTTCCAAAATAACAGAAATCCCAAGAAATAAATCCCGTCAATATCCGCTGAAAAAAATTCAGTTAATTTGGCCTTTCGCATCTGGCCCTGTTTTTCCCTATGGCTCTGAAACAGTTATTGCCACACTGCATCAGTTGAATGCTTTTGAGAGCGTGTGTCAACAGGAATCCAAAGAAAGAAACACCATTCAAATTCAATAAAAGATAAAAATAATCATATTTGGAAGAAGTGAAATTCGACCCTTTTGACCCTTTAAAGATCAGAAATGGTAAGAGCTACACAAACTCAATTAACAAAAACACACTACTGAATCCTTACATGAATAGGAATCCAACGAAAAGGGTATCGATTGAAAAAATTGTGACAAAAAGGTATTTGCACAACTGCAATTTCGGCCGGTTTTGTCACTTTAAGCTACGAAACGGTAAAAGGTATTCCAAATTTCTACTTAAACCTTACAATAAGATGAAATTGAAGAAACAAACTCTGTTGACATCAGATAAATAAAATAAAAATTGTAGATACCTGAAAAGTTTGACCCCTTGACCCTTATAGTAAATCTAAGCCAAATTTGGAAAGCTTACAACAGGTCAAACCCCAAGATAAAATCCGATTGAAATTTAAGAAAAATATACAAATTTTACATATAAATGAAATTTTGGACCCATCGAGCCCATATACATCGAAAAAAGTAAGAGCAATGCCAAGTGCATTACATTTTTCTGAAAGTTTACATAAAAAAGAAACCCTGCAACAAATCATACCGAAATCCGATTAAAAATTAAAAAAATAGGTAATTTGCTAAATTGAAAGTTTGGTCCGGCTAAGTCTGTCATAGCTAAAAAAGTAAACGATTTATCAAAAATTTGATATTAATCGCTCTGTTTATTTTTTTTTATACTGAATACATTGCAGAAAAGCTAACAAATCCTACAAATTATCACTTTTCTACAGCGAAATATATGAAAACACATAATATTGCACTTTTTCCATTTATTTTTACAGCATGGTCCAAAATAACAAAATTAATCCAAGCCTTCTTTTTGTGCCACAAAAAACATTAAAAATTGTTAAAAATATGTGTTAAAAATTCATACGGATTGATTGATTGAACTAGATGTTTTGACCAAAAAAGTGTCAGCAGACGACGACGACGACGACAACCATTTCAGCGATTTCAACGACTATACCATACTATAAAACCCCCTCAATTTTTTTCAGACGTATAAAAAAGAGCGAAAGTAGAACTCACTTGTTCCGATACTGACAAGTTGAATCCTCTCAATTTTTGATCAACCATGTTTCCAGGTCAGAAATGATAAGTATGTTATAATTGATCAATGTATTACCACGATAAATAAGTAGAAACTTCACAATGTGCATAAATTAAACATGCGATATGGGTGTGGAATTATACAATAAATACTAACAAATTTTGTTATCTTTGTTTTATATAAAACACAGTAATACACAGGTGAAATTCATTTAATATATCCTAGTAATTTTTTTTACCAGTTTACAAATGTTAAAATTTGCTAGATTTTCTGCTTACGTTAAAAGTGAAACCTTGCAGAAAAAGGTCATGTGACTAGAGATTAATTTTATCTGAAGCCTATCGAAAGTCAAGCCAAAGTTTATGTTAAATTTGTCAATGTTTGCAGTGTTTTTGGAAAGTTGGAGATATCCTGCATTGCAAACGGGACTGATGAGATATTTAGATCATGTTGGAAAGTTTTAATTCCGACCATACGCGTTATGCCTTACGTTATGCATACAAAATATTCTTTTTTTTTCATCATAGAGATGTGTTTTAGATACATAATATTTTAATTATCTTTAAAAATGGATATATCAATTCCACTTTACAAGTACTTATCGAATAAACTGGGATCCGAAGATGTTGTCCTGGCAAGAAGATTATCATTTGCACTTTTAGACTATTTTAGTTCTACAAAATATTTGGTCCGGATCACAAGTGGAAGCAAAGGGGAAGGATTAGATATGGAAGGCAGTGATCTCGATATTATGATACTTTTAAACAACATACATGTATATGAATCCAAACCAGGTGAAATTCTGTCCACTTCTTTCGTTATGGATACAGAAACTACGCAACCTGGTTTCACACGCTTACAGCCATTGGGAAATATTAATAAAATATTTAGAAGTGTCTGTGATATTGCAGAGAATACCCTGTATTTATCAAACTTTAAAATAAAGTTATTTTACTCTATCTTAGGCAGCACAAATTATCCTCGTTTGATTACGCATGGTCCATGTATTTCTCCTCCCAATTATGAAGAGGACTATGCAATAACACTTAGGTGTCGATCATGGATAAGTCAGGCAAATGAGTGGCTTACTAGAAATCGTCTATGGCCCTCTCAAGAATTGATATCGCTAATTACAGACTTTGGTGTGCTGTTTGTTCCGATTGGAAGTAAGGGATCTTCAAACGAAAATTTGGAATGGCGAGTTTCATTTTCAATGGCAGAAAAACTACTGATACATTCATTTTCACACTCGCAGTTTCTTTGTTATGCGCTGCTGAAATTACTTTTGAAGGAAATAATTGAAAAGGATGAAGTCTGTAAAGGACTTCTGTGTTCTTATTTCTTGAAGACTGTTGTTTTCTGGGTCTCTGAAAACTTACCTGTATGTGATTGGAGACCTGATAATATTGTGTCATGTTTCATGCAGGTATTGAAACGACTTCTGTACTATGTCGAATATAATCATCTACCGCATTATTTCATCGGAGATGTCAATCTATTTGAAAACAGATTAAGTGTAGAAGAACGGAAACACCTCAAAGACGTTCTCTCAGAATTGCATCAAATGGGTATTTTTTGTATGAAAAACTCAAAAGCAGTCTCGAATTTCTTTCAGACTGTTGAACCAATTAAAACTAATACAAGGTCCATGGAGATGATAAAAGTTCTTATAAGGAAAGAACAAGATGACTTCCTTACCCAGTTCTTGACACCAAAAACAGGACCAGAAAAAATAATGACTTTGACAAAACGTTTTAAATTAAAGAAATCAAATAACTTTCTGTATGCAGTTACATGGTATGACTGTTGTCAGATTTTAGGCTCAAAACAAATTCTGAGGTCGACAGGAAATAAAGACCATTACAAGAACGGGTATAAACAATATTTTCCCTACTTGCTGTGTGGTCGAAAGACTGACGCAGTTTCTGGGTGGCTGACTATAGCAAGTTACTTTTACAACATGAAAAGGCATGACATCGTCATAAAAATCACTGATCATGTGCTAACAAAATGTACTCCTGATAAAATCTATGGCACACAGAATGAGTCCCACAAATTGAGTGACAGTGGAGCCGAAGATTTGTTTATAAATCGTACCAATGTAGATGAGATTTACCGTAGGGCTGTGGCACGTTTGCACCGTTGTTGCTATATATCTTCTATCAATTTACCAGAACTGAAGGAGATCTGCTTTTATTCCGCCTTACCACCAACTATTTACGCACATTTTCTAAAATTTCTCTGTTTACACCATCTGTTTCTCCGTTTTGACCACCCGTCAGATTCTCAAGGTCGTGCAAGTGCTCTAGAATGTCTTCGAGAAACTGCAATAAAGAGGTATTTCTTCAAAGAGAAATGGTTCATTTCAAGGGCATACGTTTGTCTCTGTTTAGCTTATAGCATAATTGGAGATCGTGATAGAGCAATGGTATGTAAAGAAGAGGCGAAAAATGTTTACTTCGATGAAAATGAGATTTTCTTTAGCCGGATAATGCGAATGTTTCAAAGCGATTCTTCCTGAAAGTGTAGTGCAAAAAAGAAAGCATAATTAGAGGAAACTAATGACATTTCGATTACATGAATTCATTGAACTTAATTAAAATAACCGTGAATATCTTTTTTTGAGTTTTTGTTTACCCATGTCGACATGAGTTATGCTATCTACATATGTACTTATGTAATTTATTGGACTACTTTTTGATTTTGGCTTTCAATATAACTTGGTTTAATGCTGCTGATGAGAGGTTACTCCTTGAAACACGTGTACAGCATAACTAAATTTACTGTTTTTATGCAACTTGGGTATTTTTTGTATTATATTATATACTGAAAAAATTTCAGTGCTTACCTAATTATCCAGAATATCCGAAAAATGTCTATTTAAAAATCACATCTATGGTTCATCGATATCATCTTTATACATATATACTGATAAAATGGCGTTTGATATGTTGTCTGTTGTGTTTTAATTTGTTGTCAAAAGTTCATCTTCACACCTATATATTAACAATTCTACACTTTTGATTTAATGTTCTAATATTTAAGCTTGCTGTCATTGCTTTAGTACTCCAACATCACCACCATGACTATACACTTATAGTTTTCATAACGAGAAAGAATTGTATATCGATGGATATCAACAAGAGTTATGTAATTTCAAAATATAATTAACGGACCTTTGTCGAGTTTATTATAAATGGAATTACATAACGAGAGTTGATATTCAGCGATATACAATTCTTTCGAGTTGTTAAAACTATTTCTCTGATGATTTTCATAAATAAATGTAGTGAACTTTCAGTGCCGAACTGCTGTTTTTGTTTCAAATTACAACTCCGTTGTCGTTGCTAGCTCACGTTAATTACGGCTAACGATATTTCACAGTGGTGCGATAAAAACGTCGAAAACAGTATAGCACATCACGCGTGATGTGTTATTACTTGGCGCTCGACCAATGAAATTCCTGTAAAAGCAATTCAACAAGTTCATATCTAACTCCAGCTACAACAACAAATGATTATTCGTGCAAGGAATAGATAATAAGCGTGCAGCATAACAGAATGATCATTCTACAATGCGATACATTATTTCTAGTGTTTTGTTCACTGTTTTAGAAGTTATAATATCTGAAGGTAGATATTCAGAGGAAATTAGAGTTAAAAATGAAAATCACTTGCTGAGTTAATCTTATTACCGCATATTTTTCAGATCTCTTTAGCAATGAAGTCGTTAATTTATAACTCAGGACCGTTGAATCAATCTTTGCCTTTCCACACTCTCATGAAGAATATACAAATAAAAAGAAAGGAGAAGTTTCATTTCCGTAACAAGGAATATCAAAAGAAAGGAAAATACTTATTTTGATATTGTTGAAGTGTTGAGTTGCAAAATGTAATAACATTGTTCCCTTCAATTCCGTTTTCGTCTTATAAATTAAGTAATAGAACAATCTATCCTCATCGTATTTACCAAATTAAACCAGAAAGGAAATAATTAATTTTTATCTTATTTACCAAAAACAAACTATAAAGTCAGAATACCACTTAAATTCATCTTCAGCATCATTCATGATCATAACAATTTTTCCACATACTGAAACAAAGCAGACCATAAAAGCAATAAAACTTAATTACCTACAAGCAGACTAAGTGTTACTTGCATGCAAAAAAACAAACGTATTATCAAGTAGCCCTTTAAGGTAAACATGATCTGTCCTACATGGGATCACAGTACTGCCGATGAAAAGTCAATTCCGCTGTAACATGATCAGTCTGAAAACTATTACTTTAATTTCAATGAGGGACCCATATCTTTGTAAAACATTAAAATACCCAACTTACTGTGAATTAAGTATATGCATATGCGCATTTCGACAACTTATGTCTCTTCAGTACAGATTAAATTAAATATTTGGAAATCCATAAACCGAAATATGTGTAAAAGCTGACAGAGAACAAATAACCAATAACATCAAAAAGAAAAGCCAAAATCAGCTCTAAGGACAAAGCTATGCACGATGGAAATACACTTTCTTAAAATTTAGATATATAAACTTTATCTTTGAAAAACAAAAAAAAGAAAAAAATACCGAAGTAACTGTGAATTTAGTTCTGCATATGGACATTTCGATACATTATGTCTCTTCAGTGCAGATAAAATCAAAACATTTGGAAATCCATAAACCAAATATATGTGACATAGAACAAATTACCAATAGCTTCCAATTGACACAAGACCATCTTTTATCCAATCGTAAAGTTGAATTTTTCATTGATATGAAATAACAATAATTTATCTTTGACTAATCCGGGATTCTGCCTATCGAAATTTATTCAACAAATGGTCGAATTACAAAAACAGGATAACAGTAAACACATAAAATGGCCGGGAAATACAATCACATGCCACAATTTACAAGGGAACTGCAAAACAATAATGAAAACAAGAGACAAACAAAAATCACGATAGGAAATCGGGATAGCTGGACTTGGTACAGGCACAAGCAGAAGCCAATAATAGGGTTTTACTGGTTTATGGGTACCCAAACCTCCTCTTTCCCTATCCCGTTTCCCTATAGTATAATAGACATGCGAATAAAACCCAATACAGGTAGACTACTAACTCAATGACCACTATCTTAAAAGGAAAGCACACGACATGACGTAATTAAGAGAGATGGGTCAAAGAGTGCTCGCCGCTAATCTGCCGGCTAGCTCAAGGAACCTAGTCTGCTGGTAGAACAGTGTCGCACTACGGAAGAAAAATCAAACTAAAAACTCCCGAAGGGTTTTGTATAGAGTCGACATGTATTTCAGCAGACATCGGCAGTATCAGTGAGAGGCCAGTATACATGTAAAGTATTCAGGCCACTGGAATCCAAAGCCAATTTAACGGATTTGTTCAGAATATCTCGTCGATATCCACTGTAACGTAAAGAATGTAAGTTACGTCCCAGTTTTCTGGATTATTTATCAGTTTCTGGCATTTTTAGCAACATTTCATAAAATCGAGGATGAAACATGCCATTTGTAATTCGAACAATGAATAAGTGCAGCTGTACTTCTGCTCCCTCTACCACTAATTAATATAAGAAAGATAACATGAAACACCTACAATGGCCGTAAACCACAATCACATGCAACAATCTACCAGGGAACCGCACGAGAAAAACAATAAAATAACAAAAGACAAACATGGACAACGATAGGAACTCGGGATAGCCGGACTTGGTACCGGCACTAGCAAGTGCTAGTGGTAGGGTTAAACCGGTTTATGGGTACCCAAACCTCCCCTTTCTGACTGACCTCCACGATATATCTAAAATACTTTTTAGAGGAGCGTTAAATCCCATACGCACAAACAAATAAAAATGACAAAACATACCGTGTCATCTGAAAATATATTACTATTGTGTTTCCTGACATAGAAGACAATCATTAACCAATGAGTGAAGAAGCAAAATCGCATAAGTAGTCTACCTGTATTGGGTATTATTCGTATGTTTATTATACTATGGGGAAACGGGATATAGATAAACCGGCGTTACCCTACCGCTGGCTTTTGCAATTGCCGGTACCAAGTCCGGCTATATCGTAATTTATGTTTGTCTCTTGTCTTCATTGGTGTTTTTCTAGTGCAGATCTATTGTGAATTGTGGCTTGTGATTGTAGTTTTCGGCCATTGTGGGTGTTTACTGTTATCCTCTGTTTGAAATAAAGAGAAAGGTGTGAATAAAACCCCCCCCAAAAAAAACGACAACTCAGATGTTGTATTATTTTAGACACCAAAAAAAAAAAACAAAAAAACTTTAAAGAACTAACAAATTACTACATTTAATCTACGCTTAAAGGCAATCTGTATCGTCACTTGGCTCAATTATGTCATTTGTGGGCAGAGAGAGAGAGAAAATAATAATAAAACATATGATTTATACAAATGGGCTTCGGAAAGTTTGAGTTTTCTTCAGTGATGCGACAGTGTTTTACTAGTAAACTAGGCTCCTTGGGCTAGCCAGTAACTTAGAAGCGAGCAATCCTTGACCCTTCCTTCTAAATTACGTTTTGTTTTCTTTCCGTTTCAAGATAGTTGTCATTGCGTTAGAAGTCTACCTGTATTGGGTTTAATTTGTGTGTTTATCATTTTAGGGAAACGGGTTAGATGAAGGGGAAGTTTGTGTACCCATAAACCGGTGTAACCCTACCGCCAGATGTTGCTTGTTCTGGTATCTAGTCCGACTAACCCGAGTTTCTATCGTTGCATGCGGTTGTCTTTTTTTATTTTTGTTTGTGTTTTTCTTGTGTAGTGTCAAGATGAATCGTGACATGTAATTGTGATCGTCCAATATTGTGGGTATTTCCTGTTATCTTTTTGTTTGCAATTCATAACTTAAAACAATCAACAATACAGTATTAAAATAATATGAACAAATGAAACGAAAACATGTAAATCTTACAAGGGTAAAACCTAAATGTACATTTTTACATGGCAGAATTAAGTAAATTGAACAATCATTTTGCTATTGTTGTTCATTTACATCAGAAAATTTGGTAAATAAAAGAAAGGAAAATTTCAAAAGCTTCTGCTTTGATCCTTTCGTATTCTACTGCCGTGTTTTTTTCCCTCTAAATATACTATGCAACAAAAGAAACAATACACGAATTTTATCAACAATGATATTTTTCTTTCTGACAAAAAAAAAACCCAAAAAACCCAATAACTCATTTATCAAATGTATTCTATCGAACGAAAGAAGTAACATTATGCCCGAAAATGTTGCTTGAAATTTTTTTGGACTTACATTTCGAATATGACGAAAATGGTCATCTCAGTACTAAAATTGACGACAAAACGGACGATTTTAATTTCAACCTTGCCTGAGCAGTAATATTCAATCTTCGCCTGCTTACGGAGTGTATATTTCACAGTTGATTCGCTACGCGAGAGCTGGCAAAAATATACAGACTTTCTCATTAGACATAGTTATCTCCGTGACCGCCTTATTAATCAAGGCTTCAAAAAATTCCGTCTCATACAATCATTAAGAAGTTTTTTAACAGATATCAGTCACTTATGGAAAACTGAAGTTTGATTCAAGATTCTTTTTTTACTCAGTACTCGGATGATCATTTCTTTCAACGGCCTTTCAATAGCAATTGTTGTCGAGTTGCTACCGGACACTATCGCAATGGAAGTTTAGCACGCCATAAAATCAGTTTTACCCACCATTTCTTTTGAAATGCCTGTAACAAGTCAGGATAATTGCGGTCGACAATTTTTCTGGTGGTTTCCAACTAATTTGTCTTTATGTCTCCTGGACTTTGGCTGTTGACAGCTCTTTTCGATATTTTTGCTATTATCCCCATTTTCTGCACCATGTACGGTAAAGGTCAATATAATTGTCCATAATTTCTGTTCTGTTCCAGGCCGTGAATAGTGAGCATTTCCATATGCTGCATATGCCAAATTGTTAAATTTTCGAACCGACTGACTTAAATCTTTTTGCAATTGTGGATTTCTTATTTTTGAGTTCTAGTGCAATAAATGAGGAATTAATTTACAATACAGCTCTTAAAATTTATTGCAGTCCGAGTTAACATATGTGTTATCGTCTCATGTTCATTACATGTAACTCCATATCCTTTATTCGACTTACCCCATTTTCCATATTTAATTCACGATGAAGTAAGTGTTATAACCGTTTTCGCCGTCTTTGACGTTTCGGCGTCTTATGAGACCTGCTTTGGGGTCATTTTATATTTGATGACCATGTTTGTCTAACATGAGTGATTAGTTTTTAGCTTGTCATTCTATTCACAGAACAATGATTTGCGAAAGCAAACATTGACATCGAAGCTCTGAATGTGCCAAATTCCTGTTTTTGAAGAAAAAAACTGAATGTTTAAAAATTGTTAACATGGTACAGTGTCCCTATTATTGAAAAGAAAGCATTTAAATTATCCATCAGTTAATGGATAACTCGACTATCAAAAAACGCCGGATTTCCATCGTATCCGTTTCGAAGTTGTATGTAATAGCAGGTACCTTTCGACCTGAAGGAATGAATAATTACATAAGAATAGAAACTTGAAATAGTTAAATATAGAAAATGTTAGAAAAATGAAATGTGAATCGTTTGCTTAATGGTTAGTACATATAATCACTGATCACTATTTTTAATCTCCTGGGACCATCCACGGAAGTTTTATGAAGTTCTATACAGTGTGAGATGAGGAACTACAATGGCGTGTCAAATGTATTGGAAAATTTGAAATTTACTGGTGCATTTCCGATCAGAATTGCTTTTCTGTTTAAAAATTCTTTAGAACTTTTTTCTAGACCTTTTTTCTACACTACCGGTGCACCTGTCCATCCTGTTCATCTGTATGCGCGTCTTCATTTTTCTTTTTTGTGACGTACTTATGTGATGTCTTTGTGTCCTTGTGCTTCCCATGTTGCCATTTTCTTTCGATTATCCTTTTGCAGACTGACAGTTCGGTTCTTACTTACCATACACAAAAGAGTTTGACCTGTAGTTTTGAAATTAAATGTCATATTTAAACGCGTATACAAAATTTAAATGTTAAAAGTTACTATACATCGATAGGAAAATGAATGTTAAAACTTTTAAACTAATATTCAAATAATTTCATAAAAACTACAAGTAAAATATTTCTAACTAAATGTATGAAATTGCAAGCAAGTTTCAAGAAAAAGAAGAAAAAATAAAAACATTGCCAAGTTTGTTTGCAGTTCTAAGACACTTAAATATATGACGTCAAAAAATAAAACTAAATCAATCAAAAGTAAAAACATTAAAAAAACGGCAGTAGAATACCGAAGGAACAAGAGAAGCGATGACTACAAAAATCGAATTAAGGGATGATTGTCGGAAATATATGACGGAAGTGAAATAGATCAGGTTATTGTACAACACCTTCTTTTAAGGGTGTGTACGGATTGTAATATAAGTATATATTTACAATGTATCCTGGATATATAAATCCAAAACGATGTATATATAGAAATTAGCAACGGAGTTCATGCCAAAATCGGTAAATAAATCGACCAACGAATACCGAAGCAAGAACTAGGAAAGGGTAAGTTCTAAAATCTTAAACCCAAAATCACGGCCAAAATCGGTAAAGTGATAGATATAAATAGGCTACGTTCCAGTAAAATACCACCGAAGCAAGATTTAAAATGCAAAATATGGAATAAAGCCAGAAAAAGCATTACAAAAACAGGATAACAGTAAACATCTACAATGACCGAGAACTACAATCACATCTCATAATTTACAAGCTAACTGTACTAGAAAAACAATGATGAAAACAAGAGACATACATAAATAACGATGGAACTCGGGATACCCGGACTTGGTACCGACACTAGCAAAAGCCAGTGGTAGGGTAAAACCGGTTTGGGTACCCATAAACCGGTTTAACCCTACCGCTGGCTTTTGCTAGTGCCGGTCACAAGTCCGGCTGTCCCGAGTTCCTATCGTTGTCAACGTTTGTTTTTTGTCGTATAGGTGTTTTTTGTGTAGTTCCCTTGCAAATGGTTGCATGTAATTATAATTTTCAGCCATTGTAGGTGTTTCCTGTTATCCATTTTTTAACATTTATGGGTACCCAAACCTCCCCTTTCTCTATCCCATTTCCCTATAGTATAATAAACATGCGAATAAAACCCAATATAGGTAGACTACTAACTCAATGACCACTACCTTTGAAAAGAAAAGCATGCACTGACCACCGATACAGTTCGTGTTACATTGGAGAATTAGACCTAATTTCATTGTTTGTTTTACCATGTTCATGAGCAGAATTATCAACTGTGCCTCATTGTTAATATGCATCCTCCATGTCTTTTGGTCGATTGATATTTTAGATAATCGAAATTTATCACAAAATTCCATGTGCTTAATAATTTGTCGACCAATCAGGATGCGCATTATCAGTAATTATGCAATACACAAAATGGAAACTATCTGCATGAATCACTGTAGATCAATGGGTACCTTGATTCAAATAGTTTTGAGAGATAGCGCAGTCATATCCAGTCCTATTGTTTTCAAATTTGATTAGTTTTATTCCAGTCAGCATGACTTCTAGTCATGGAATAAGTTAAGTTACAAAACACAGTGAATCCAATAAATTTAAAAGTATTGAATTCAATAGTTTGTAGTTTTATTGTCGTTTACAAACGTTTACCGGGGCGCACAATTTTGACATGAAGTGCTAGTGTGTTTCATTTCAATGCGTTATAGTCAATGCTTTTACACTCCAATATCCCTTTATTTTTATCAAATAACCAAGCTTCCGAAACATCTGTTTTCCTTTGAGTCCAGCACCAGATTCTCAGCTCATGCATAATAATTCATGTTTTCATACAAAAATGTTGTAAACAGTTAGGAGCAAAGAATTCAAATACTGTGAAACTTTCTTCATATTTTATGATTATTTTGCTAACTTTTGAAATGGAGTAATTATACTATAGCTAATCCGAGATTCTGATTATCGCAAAATATTCAACGAATGATCGAATAACGCAGTAATTCACGAATGCGCGCAGCGCATGAGTGAATTACAGCGTTTTTCGATCACGAGTTGAATATTTTCGATAATCAGAATCTGGGATTAGTTATTGTTTTTATTATATAGATCTTCTCACATATATAGCCATTTAATTTAAGATTCATTGCATGAACTACGTTTTCTATATTAATCCGCTGCGACGTTTACTTAACAACAACGTTGACAACGTCCATTGTGACGTCACTTCCGAGAGTGAAATTATGGAAAATAGTTAATTATCACTTTTATTTCACTGAGAAGTTTCAATCTTTCACCGCAATCTATATAATAATCCTAAATAAACACATTTGAACATAAATAGGGGAATAATACAACAGAGACAATGAAAAGATAAACTGAGAGTTAAAATTTTGAAAGAGACAGATGAAATACATGTAGTATTATTAAACAAATAAACTAAAAATATATATAATCGCATGTCTTTCTCATAACACCCTTTCCGTGGCCAAATAGTGCGGTTTATGCCATTCGTGGAATTTCTTTATTTGATTTGTTCACTTTGTAATTGTGTACAAATGCAACAGAAAATGACATTTATTGCTTGATTGCCTATTCTATGTTACCATTATCAATCGATGCAAAAAAGCTCATTGTTGAAGGACTTATGATGACTTCAAAATGAAAATAAGCGTTGTTGCATTCCTTGATTTTACAATTTATTTGAAGAGACTTTGTTTCTTTTACATTTAATTCATATAATTATTTTTATAAAGCTTCAGGTGCCCCGTAGTTTAATTGGGTCTGTAAGTCTCGTCCAATTTTGAAACTTCCGGGGACACAAGTTGTACCCGAAAGTTACATTTTTAACAAAAACATATGACCTTTTAAACAAGAACTTGGAACGTCATTATCCTCAAACGTCATATTTTGGCGGGAAACGTTTTCAAATTAAAATTTTATCGTGATTTCTCGGTGTCACATGACGAGACTTACATACCTTATTAAGACCATGGCAATGTGTCCATCTGACAAGATGAGTACAAAGCTATATGGTATATAAAATATTGTAACGTGATTATTAGTTCTCTTTCTATTTCGATTTGTCCGATGCATCAGTAGATAGTTTTGCCTTGCTTGTCTAAACAAAACAAGCTACATTATTCTAAGGTATCAAACCACCAATTTGACCAATCAGAGCTTTGAACATATGTAAAAATAAACTTTTTGAACCAAGTATAGACTTTGTATTCTTGCATCTTTGACCTATTTAGGGGAATTTGACGAATGATACACCAATTTAAACTTTGATATGTAAGGTTTATTTTAAAACCAAGGTCAGTTGACCAGGTGTACTTTATGATCACTTAAAGGAGGGGATTTCCCATTGACAGATCCATTAATTATTAATAATTTAGAGTTTCGTCTAATTATATTAAATTCATTAACTATTCAGCTATACTATAAATTTGATGTCATGTTACCAGTTACTAAATCTTCAGAACAATACATAATAAAAACAGACACATTATAACAATCTGCAGTTTAATAATAAATTGAGTATTCTATTGGATGCTTTAAAGCTACTGTCTTTAATTGAAAACCACGCCACATTTGGAAATGCTGCTTTAGATATTCGTATCCAAACCAAAGGGTGAGAAGAAAATGTCAATTATTTATATTTTTAATTGCAACTGGGGGAGGCTTGGTGCGCAATTAAAATACAAATATACCACAGTTGCATAATAAACAGTACCATTTTGTTATGCCGTACACGTGTTTTAAGGAGTAACCTCTCATCAGCAACATTAGAATCAAATCACGTTCTGTTCCCGGACGTGAATATAGAGTAATATGAAAACCAAAACTTAACTAAGGATAAAGCTGTGCAAGAGGGAGATACTCCTTAGTTTTAAACAAAATTTTCTTAAATTCAGATATTGCAAATTTCCAAATAAATTCGGTTTCCGGGTCAGCATCAGGGTGCTGGCTACTGGGTTGGTGAATACCCACGGGGAATTACAATCCACCTGGAGAGGCATCTGTCTAGTAGTTATAAATAACAAAATATCAAAGTAACTGTCAATTAAATTTCTGCAAATGCTTATTGCGGCAACTTTTGTCTCTTCAGTGCACATCAAATCCAAACATTTGAATATCCATAGAGCGAAACATGTAAGTATAATTAAGGGGAAGCATCGGGAGGTGATCTCCCTTTACCAATTTGGTCAGATATGGTTAAAAGTCGAGATAATTTCAATTAGCATATCAATAGCCTCTTTTGATATTTGAATTCAAATTTATCTTCATTTAGATAGGTTGAACAAACGTATGTGCGGACACAGATACGAAGTGAAAGATAACAAGTCCCGACATGTTTACGCACATTTCAACCAGCCAGATCATTCAATCGTTAATATGAAGATCAGGATTATTGAAAAAATATATCACAAGTCAAACGACGCTACCCTAATTACACCTTACCGTCTACAAAGAG
>MJUU01059238.1:0-10402 GCA_002080025.1 Modiolus philippinarum | reverse complement strand
CTGCTCTGGCAGCCATGTTTTTTATCGGATTTGAACGAAATGAGCAATCTTCATAAAGGACCTTCCATACATCAATCCTGTAAAGTTTGGTTGAATTTGCTTCATAGGTTTCAGAGGAGAAGATGAAAATGTGAATTTCCCATAGGGCCAATGTTAAACTATGTTCCGTGCTGGCGGCCATGTTTTTTAATGATCGGAACGAAATGAGCAACCTTTGTTTAGGACCTTTATAGTACATCATTCCTGTAAAGTTTGGTTCAATTTGCTTCAGTGGTTTCAGAGGAGTAGATGAAAATGTGATTTTCCCATAGGGTCCTATGTTAAACCATGTTCTGTGCTGGCCGCCATGTTTTTCATCGGATTGGAACAAAATGAGCACTCTTTGTTTAGGACCTTTAGTACATCATTCCTGTAAAGTTTGGTTCAATTTGCTTCAGCCTTAAGCTTTCAGAGCAGAAGATGAAAATGTGATTTTTCCCATAGGGTCCAATGTTAAACCTAAGTTCTGCGCTGGCGGCCATGTTTTTTATTGAATCCGAACGAAATGAGCAGTCTTTGTAAAGGACCTTCCATACATCATTCCTGTAAAGTTTGGTTGAATTTGCTTCAGTGGTTTCAGAGGAGAAGATGAATATGTGAAAAGTTTAACGGACGGACGGACGGACGGACGGACGACAGATGCCAAGTGATGGCAATAGCTCACATCGACCTTTCGGGTCAGGTGAGCTTATAAAACTGATCACCTACATCCTAATTAAAATCAGTGAAGCAGAAGGACAATTTTATGACCCCTAATAAAATTGTCAGATTTTGGGTTTGGGACATGTCCGACAGGGACATTTGTCATCATATGACTCTGTCTGTACTGTATGCTTTTCCCTTCAATAAGTACCTAAATAAGTTGAAATAAAATGAAGACCCCTATTTTAATGACTGCATTGGAACCGTTTACCAGACTGTCGGATCAGTAGATTACTTCCCTTTATTGAAAATATAAAATGGTCTACTTACAGATCTTCTCACAATCTTCATTAATAATTTATATATTAATTAATATTAATAATATATTAATAATTTATAGCCACGGAGGGCAGCAGACTTGAATTATCCTACATGTAGATATATAAAAAAGCTTGTATATAAGATGCTTAATGCACATAAAAAGCTGTTAATTAAAACAAGTGTAGACACAGATACAAACCAAGATGAATTTGTAGAAATATTTAGGGAAAACATAGGTAATCAACAATTACTAAGTTCGCCTCGTTATGGTACATTGTCAGAGTAACCTAATTTAGCTAAGATGCTGACATCCCATCAGAGATGCATGCATATGCAAGTTTACATCAGTGAATGACATCTGAGCTCTTCAGTAAATTTAGTTGCAAGTCAATCAAGTGGAAAATATACGTCAAAGTGAGCTCTTATATGGGAACATGGTAGGACATTTTTTTTTAATCCAGTCATGATTGGTTGATTTTTTTATTGTCTTGACCACTGCCAATTACTGTTTTAAATATGCAAGTAAATTATCTTGGTAAGTTCAATATGTCTCCACAATTGTTTGGGTAATCTTTGGTGGATTGGGGGATACATCCCTGCACAACGGGAAAATATTTTACAAAGACTCTCAAAGACACCAGTTTTTCCCGCTTTGCAGGTGCAACAGGGCATTGTTCATAAAGAGGGACAGTAAGATCTTTTCCTTGATGCCGCGATCAGCTTTTTTATTAAATGTGAACTTGGAATTGAGCCTTAATGGGATAAAAAGTACATGCTACTTACAAAGTTTCCTAAAATTCTGTTGAATAGTTTCACGATTTAAACCTGTAAGATTTGGCAGATCTCTATCAACACTTTATATATATGTGGGTGGTATGACTCTAATCTTGAACAAAAATCATATCTATACATGTATATCTATACATACTCCCTAAAACTGTTAGGTAGGTGTTCTGACTCTCCCCTGTACCAACAGCGTTTGATGCAAAACATTTGTAATTTCCCTCATCAGACTGAACAACATTTGAGACAGTCAAAGATGGCTGACTGACTATAGATCCACTATATTTCCCCGAGGACATATCAATGTTACTTCCAACTCCATTAGAACCAATTTTCTGCCAGTAAACATTAGTATGGACAGGATCTGCTGTAACTCTACATTCCAATGTAACTGATGATCCAAAATTTACATTGTAGTTCTGTGTGGAAACAGTTACAATTGGTTTGCCTGAAAATATTAATTAAAATGGAATAAGCTGATCTTTCTTCTTACTATTCCTATATATTCATAACAATGACAGAATATAAACTTATAATTATTCAATGCACACATGTACAACCTCTCAGTCTAATTAAAATGAGGTCTACCAATTGTTCCATACAGTCATTGCATGTGAGATCAAACAACATCCCATTTTACTTTCTGTTTTGATAATTTATTCGAAATCCTCGGCTTTTATCATAAATCTTAATGTCTTCAAAATCATGTAGACTGGATTCTGATTGGTTAATGTCAAAGGTCATAGAACTGACAGTAAAATGGGATGTTGTTAAATCTACCATGCAGTGAATGTAGGGAACAATTTGTAGATCTAATTTTATTAATTAGACTGACAACCTCTCAAAATCTTCATTACTGTGGAAGTACTTTTATTCATGGACATCAATTTTCATGGTTTTAATAAATATCACTGTTTCGAGGGTACTAAAATTCGTGGTTTTGAATTCTATGCATTAAAACTCAAGGAGAAAATGCATTTTGTTAGGCACTTAATTTTGTGGTTTAAGGGAACCACGAAATCCACGAAAATTGGAACCCCACAAACAATTGTACTTTTACAGCATATATTTACAGCTACAGAAGGCAGCATCTTACATCATACTGTTCCCCCTGAAGAGACTGTGTGAAATGCATGCAGAAAGTCCAGACTTATATTTTGAAGGCAACAATAGACACTTTCACGATAACTGTGGTCCTGAAATTTGAACATGCCTTATTTGCCTTTGAGTAGGTAAAATGCAACATCATAATACATGTATATGTGCCATCTTGATTGTCCAACACCGTCATTTTTGCAGGAAGTGTCATCATTTCAACTAAAAATCGTAGTTATCATGAAAAGGTCTATTGTGACAAAATTTCGTTCAAGTTGCTCTGGTAGCTTGTAAGATCTTGAATTTTTTTTCCCGTTGGTTCCAAAATTTAACTATGTTCCTCACTGAAATCCATTTTTTAAAAATATATTCTGACAGGCTTTTCCGTTACTATTAGAGAAAGTAAATCAAGTGCAATGATTTTTTTTACTTATCCCCCTCATAATGGAAAGTATTTGCTATTCTGATCCCATTGAGTATTTCCAAAGTCTTTTCTTGGGAAACCACAAAATAGTTTGACAAAAATTAAGCATTCTGAAAAATCCAATAAATTATGGACATATCGTGTGCTTGCTATATAAAAGCTCCATGAAATCCCATTGCAAAGTTTCAGAAGTTGCATTTACAAGCAGGAATTCAAAATTCTAGATCTAATCTAAAAGAATGTGTACATTAACATATTTGTTTCTTGTTACATACAAATTGCAGTACAACAATTCTTGTATGCATCCCCAGAAGCTATAGACTATTTGATGCAATAGCTGCATTTTAGGCCCCTCCTGGCATTAAGAAAAGCTTCCACAGGAACCTACCATAGTCTTTTACTTCAAAATTTCTTTGTTTTTTTTTTAGTTTGTCACATTAACTGTATTGATCAAGAACTGCCGTGTTCAAATTTAGTGCTTTCAAAAATTTCAATTAGCAATGCATGTTAACACTAGTGATCATCTGCTGTATGTTTTTCATATTAGTGTAGCTGATGTTATCAAACTTTTTGTTGTTCTGTCTCTGTAAGTCACCATGCCAAGTTCATAATTATTCACATTTTTTTTTTGACTACTAATATCAATTCTGTTTTTCCCTTTCTGGGACATACTTTTACGTCCTTGCCTTTAGAAATTCCGTGACCACAATATTTACCAATACTTGAATGTAAATTTTGAACAGTAAATCTTGTAGAGTAGTCTCCCTTTTTAAAGACATTCCCAACAATAAAGGGCTACACTGAGAGCACCATGATACGACCCCAGCATGTCGACCACTGAAAATTTGAACAAATGTAATTTAAAGTGAGTACGGACATACTAAAGAGCTTGACAAAATAATTAGATGGACACAATAAGGAGATTGACCCAGTAATTAGCTGGACATTAAATCTGGAAAATAAAAATTAGTCCTTATGACTCCTTATAATTCCTTTTGACCCCTAATAGCTCAGAAATGGTAACAGCGAGGCCAAATCCATTGGTATACTACTGAAAGCATCTATCAAGAGGAATCCAAAGAAAAAAATCCCATCGAAATCCAATGAAAAATAAAAATTTTAGGTAAACTGCAAATTTGCAGTTTTGGACCCCTTGAAACCCCTATAACTCGGAAAAGGTAAGACCTACGCCAAATCCGTTGACATACCACTGAAAGCTTGCATCAAGAGGAATCCAAAGAAAACTAGAGAATGTGTCTGTAAGACATGGATGCCCCGCCAAAAGATTATTGCAAAGGATAACCTCCTAGGGATTCCCCTAGCCTTTTTTAGAAGGGTAAAAAAGCCTGCCCCTTTTGTGTTTCCCCTTCTGCCCTTCAGACAACCAAAGTTTTCCCCTTCTGCCCTTTGAAAGTAAATTTAAAAAATAAGCTAAAAATATATTGTAAAACATTTTAACACTACCTCCTATTAAAATGTAGGTCAAAGCCACTAAATTGTCATTAATTTGGGCAGTATTCATCAAGGCAATTAGTTTGATGAAATATCATTATCCTATTATGTGTAGTTGTTGAAAAATGGACTAAAAGGCAAACCTTAACCAAATTCACCGAAGCGTAAAATGTAGGTCAAGGCCAACTTGTTGTCAATGATTTGGGTAGTACTCGTCAAGGCAATTGCTTTGATGAAATATCACTGTTCTATGATGTCAAGTTGTTGAGAAATGGACTTAAACACAAAACTTAATCAAAGTCACTGAAGCGTAAAATGTAGGTCAAAGCCACCTTATTGTCAATGATTTGGGTAGTACTCATCAAGGCAATTAATTTGATGAAATATAATTGTCCTATAATGTGTAGTTGTTGAGAAATGGACCTAATTGCAAAACTTAACCAAAGTCAGTGAAGCGTAATATATAGGTCAAAGCCACCTAATTGTCAATGATTTGAGTTAATTCTACTCATCAAGGCAATTAATTTGATGAAATATCATTGTCCAATAATGTATAGTTGTTGAGAAATTGACTTTAACGCAAAACTTAACCAAAGTCACTGAAGTGTAAAATATAGGTCAAAGCCACCTAATTGTCAATGATTTGGGTAGTACTCATCAAGGCAATTAATTTGATGAAATATCATTGTCCTATAGTGTATAGTTATTGAGAAATGGACTTCAACGCAAAACTTAACCAAAGTCACTGAAGCGTAAAATATAGGTCAAAGCCACCTAATTGTCAATGATTTGGGTAGTACTCATAAAGGCAATTGATTTGATGAAATATAATTGTCCTATAATGTATAGTTGTTGAGAAATGGACTTAAACATAAAACTGAACCAAAGTCACTCAAGCATGAAATATAGGTCAAAGAGTCAAACTACCTAGTGAAATATGTAGTACTATCAAAGATCTACCTACTGACTTTTTATCATTGTTCTACCTATTACAGTTTCTGAGAAATCGACTTTAACACAAAACTTAACCGGACGTACGGACGTACAGACGGACGGACGGACGGAAGGACCGACAAGGGTAACACTATATGCCCCTTCCACATTCGTGGGCAGGGCATAAAAATCCCATCGAAACTCGTAGAATAAAGGGCTACGCCGAGCGCAGCATGATACGACCGCAGCATGTCAACCACTGAAATTTGGACAAGTGTAAACTAAAATTAATGTATACACAGTAATTTGGTGGACACAATAAGGACCTTGTCACAGAAATTAACTGGACACAAACTAGTGAAAATAAAAATTAGCTCTTTTAATCCCTTATTACTAGGATATTGTAAGAGCTAAGAAATTCTGTTGACTACCATCAAGAAAAATCCAAAGAAAAAACTCAGGTTGAAATCCAATGAAAAATAAAGATTTCACATATTTTGAAGTATTGCAATTTGGCCCCTTTGACCCATTATAGCTTGGAAACCAAAGAGCAATGCAAAATATACTGCCATATCACTGAAAGCTTAAAATGAGAACAATCCAAAGATAAAAATCCCATCAAATTTAATGAAAAATAAAGACTTCACAAATTTCTAATGATTGCAATTTTGGCCCTTTTGACCCCTAAAAGCGCGGAAACGGTAAGAGCTATGCCAAATCTGTCGACATATTACTTAAAGCCTACTATGAGAGGAATCAAAAGAAAAAAATCCCATTGAAATTGGATGAAAAATTAAAATTTTAAGTAATCCGCATGTTTCAATTTTCGCCCCTTTGTGCCTCTCATAGATTGGAAAAGGAACAAGTTATCAAAAATCTAATGGTGCAGCGCCATATTAATTTTTCATAAGGAATCCACTGCAAAAAACTGCATCAAAATCGGACTATAAATAAAAAAATTTAATTTTTGAAATTGGCCCCTTTTGGGCCCCATATATCTTGTGAACGGTACATGCCACACGAAATCTGATGGCATTCCGCTGATTTGAAATTTCCTCAGGAAGACACTGAAAGAAACCCCATCAAAATCCGATAAATAATAAAGATTCTACAGTCAAAAAAATGTTAAAACATCAAATTTAACACTTTTTGGCCCCTTTTTTCAAAACGGATGGGGCCACAATGACCAAAACTTAGCAAAGCCTTCCTTTTGTGCCAAAGAACATTGTGTTAAAATTTCATAATGATTGATCAACTTAAACTTAAGTTATTGACCAAAAACAAAAGTGTCTACAGACAACGAAGACAATGACGACAACGACGACGACGCCAAATGCTGTCGTATAAAAATATAAATCTTAGATGATCTGCAAATTTGCAGTTTTGGCCCCTTTGCCCCCTTATAGCTGAATATGATAGATAATTGGTTGGTATTTTCATCTGATTGAACACCACTTAAAATAGGACTTAAAATTAAAAAAAAAATTTTTTTTGGATTTGCCCCTTCTTGGTCCAAATTTATCTTGGGAACGGTACATTCTACATGAAATCTGTTGCCAAACCACTGATTGGAAATTTCCTCATGAGCACACTGAAAGAAACCCCATTTAAATCCAATTAAAAATAAAGATTCTACAGACAAATATGTGAAAACACCCAATTTCACCCCATTAGACCCTTTTTTCTAAAACGGGCAGGGCCAAATTACAAAAATTAAAACCTCAGTTTACGCGTGTGCCGAGAAACATCATACTTAAATCTGAAAATGATCCGTCCACTAGAACCAAAGTTATGCTGTCCACAGACGCAGACGCCGACGCCATACCATTATACGACCACAAAATTTTTGCAGTAGTATACAAAAGCGGCTTTAAAAAAGTTAGACTTGTAAAAGGAAATGAACCAAATGAAAAAAGATGAGTTTTGTGAAACACTTATGCCCCCAAGTAGAGGCTAAAGAAGAAAACATTTAGCACATTGAAGAATTATTAATGTGCTTCTGTCAAATTGGTAAGTAGCAATAAATTCTGATATCAAATGAGAGTTAAGCCACATAAGTCACCAAAAAGACCCCCTCAAATCATTATCCGAAAATTTTTAAGAAAACAATTTCAACCCCACCCCCCTTTTTTGTTTGGTACATTTATGATTCTGTCATTCAGTGTTATCAGTAATCTGATCATTTGATTGCATCAGGATTATTTTCATATACTGTATCAATACTGGTTCTCCCAAAAAGTGGAGAAATATAAAGAAGATATGAATTAAATCTATTTTGTCTCGCCAGCGACGAAAGTCGCGAAAGCGAGACATAGCAATCCAAAATTCCGTCGTCGGCGTCAACATTTATTTTAACCCTGTGGTTAAAGTTTTCTAAACATCATTATCTTCATCAAATCTTTATGGAATCATTTGAAATTTGGACAGAAGCAAGAAAATGGTCAGAAAATTACGTCTAGCTGAAAAATTTGGAAAATTTTTATTTAGTTTTTCCGTAATTTTTCTGTATTTCAACTTAAATTTTTTGCGCAAGAAATTTATTTTAACCCTGTGGTTAAAGTTTTTTAGAAGTCAAGGGAAGTTATTTAATTTTATTGGAATTTCGCAAAAAGTGGTCAAACGTAAGTTGATGGTCAGAAAATTACCTCAGAACTGAAAAAAATTGAATTTTTTTTTCTGGTTTTTCTGTATTTTTTCTAAATTTGGACTTAGTTTTTTTTCTAAAAAATTTCTGTGTTAGTTGTTAAGAAGTAGAACAGAGTCTTTGAATCTTAATAGAATTACATTGAAATTGACAGTCCTGCATAAATTAAGCTGATGTGTAACAGGCTGTTGGAATTTTGATTCCGGTTCCAACTTTGGTAAATTTCCTGAAAATGTCAAAGACAAATAATGTTTGAAATTTTTGCATTCATTTCCAAATTTAAACAATGCTTTAATATCAAGCATAATTTTTAACACTAAAGAATTAAATAAAATGGTTCCAACTTTGGTAAATTTCCTGACACTCTCTAAATGCTATTTTTGGAAATTCTTCTTAGCAACAATGCTTTTTTAATAAATTTGAATCAAACAAACAATACGGAAATGAATTGCCAAAGTTTTTGATTCCAGTTTTGGTTTACATACCTGGAACTCTCAAAGACCTGTTAATTTTTGGAATTCTACCTAGCAACCATAATTTTTTTGGTTCCTTTCAGTTAAAATGATGATTTTCAAAAGTCAAATTGCAAAAATATTTGGTTCTAATTTTGGTAAATTTCCTGGAACTCTCAAAGACCTGTTATATTTTGAAATTCTACCTAGCAACCATATCTTTTTCAATTCCTGATATTTATAAGGATCATTTTCAAAATTCAAATTGCAATAATCTTTGATCTTTATTTTGATAAATTTTCTGCAACTCTCAAAGACGTATTATTTTTTTGGAATCCTACCTAGCAACCAAAACTTTTAAAGTTTCTTTCAGTTATAATGATCATTTTCAAAAGTCAAATTGCAAAAATCTTTGATTCTTTTTTTGGTAAATTTCCTGAAACTCTCAAAGATCTGTTATTTTTTGGAATTCTACCTAGCAACCATATCTTTTTCAGTTCCTTACAGTATGAATAATTATTTTCTATAGTGAAATTTCTAAAATCCTGGATTCCAATCGTGGAAAATTTTATAAAACTTTAAAAGACCATTTATTTTTTGAATTCTGCTTAGCAACCAAACATTTTTTGCAAACATTTCATTGAAAACAGTCATTTAAAAAATTAGCTGATACCAATTTTAGTATGAAAGTCTCTAAGATCAGATATTTCTTGAAATTCTGCCTAGCAACCTCATCTAAATATAGGCCAAATTATAATGATAATGTAGTGAGCGGGCGAGACATTAGGTTCCGCGGAACCTTTACGAATTTTTAGTATATCCATCATCACTGATTTTTATATATATGTATAATACCTATAAAAAGAAATTGAGAAATAATATGAAATAGAGCAAAGTTTGGGCAACTTATTACATACACCTGTGAAATACAAATTACTGTCTCTTTTTATTCAAAATGTTTAAGTTTTAAATGAGGAAAATATACTGAATATTAACTTAAAATACAAATTGACATAAACATGATAAAGAAACATTTTTACACAAGTGAGTTGAATGTCTCCATATTCTATATATAAATTGGGTATATCAATTAACACTAGATGGCAGCACAATTAAAGTGGTAAAAACTAAGAATTTGTGGCCAAAGGAACATAACTCGAGTCAAAATCGAAAGACCACATGCAAAAAGTACAAAAAAATTCATTTTCAACAGTAAATCCAAAAAATTCCATAGTTCCTATTGTAATGAAACTTGCAGTGTAGATATGTGAATAATAAATCTTTCATATGCTAGATGGGTTTTAGTGGGTTCCCAAGTTCACCTACTGAAAAATGGGATTTTATAGAAAATTACCATCATATGAAATGTTTAAAAATCTGGCATTTTTTAGATCAAAATATTAGATAAACAAACATTGGGCAGAGAGAATGTTTACATTTTCAAATTTAATATTTTACTTATACCAAACATTAAATTACATCATTTCACAGTAAAATATCAATTCAAACAATAGGTCACAGATTTTTGTGAAGAGAGTTATTTAACCTGATTCTTTACTGATATGCCTTTATAAAATAAAACAATATAATTTCATTTTTCTGATGAAATTTTGCCAG
>MJUU01059231.1:7175-22518 GCA_002080025.1 Modiolus philippinarum | reverse complement strand
AAAAAAAAAAAAAAAAACACTGAAAAAATATAATAAACTGAAACATACAAAATGACTGGACAGGTTTATGACTGAGCTTTTAACTATTTAACTCTGTCTGTGACAGTCATCTTTTCCCCCATGTCGATACAATACGAGAAATCTTTATCACAAATGTGGCAAAAGAAATGGGTTTGGCTCTTTTTTGATGCCCCAAAACATGGAAAATATTCCTTGCAAGACTCTTTAAACCTTTGACAGGCTTCTTTTCTCTTCTTAGCCTTAGGGGAAGCTAGGAAAATATTGTTGTCTGGACCCCCTTCCACTTGGCAGAAGCCATGCGAAGCCATGCTTTCATTTTTGACAAAGTCTTTCACACGCTTTACATCAAACAAATCAGAAATCATTGCATTCAAGCGCTTTGAAGATTTCACATGGTAAATCTATTTTCAAGATTTTAATAAAAAACGAATTTTTGCTCAAGAATCATCAATCGTCGTAGTTTTAACACAATAAATCGTAGATCCTATTTTTCAGCCGATTTCCGTAGAAACTACATCGAAATCATAGATGTAAACACCTCTGCATTTACAGAGTAAATAGAGAGACCATATGCCTGTTATTTACCATATCTCCAGCAAAGTTGTGGTTGGATCCACTGTGTAAATAAATCAAAATCCAGTGAAAAATTAATTTGCAAGAACATTTACAGAGTAAATAGACAGACCATATGCCTGCCATAACCATATCCCCAGCAAAGTTGTGGTTGGATCCAATGATAAGCTGTTCCCAAGCACAAACTAATGTCTAAGAATAAGGTTTTTGTTTACAGATGAGAATGTTAGTGTGCCTGACCAATGCAGATTTCATGTACTTACTTGGCAACTGATTTGATGTACTCATCATATGCTAAAGTATTCTTCCCATAATCAATTGCTTTTTGTCTTCTTTCCAAAACAGATTCATCTGTCTCTCTTTCTGCTGGAGCACTTCTGTGAATGAGAAAAGTTTCAAAGAGTGAATGGACATTTTTAAAGCTTTATATTTAATGAAAGTATCAAAAAGATCAAATGAAAATAAAATATCAGTTTAAAGCTGCTGTGCAAATAAAACATAATATGCTCCTTGACAGTCAAGTAAAACTTGTTTCACATATATTTCTATTAACATGACATTTGATTGGAAACAGAATCAAACAATCTGTTAGTTAACAAATGTCAAATCTTTATCTAACAGTATTGCAGAAACATTTATTTTATTCTCATTTCAACCTGTCAAAGTTGTCACAAAGTGCATGCTCAAAATGGGATGTAGGAGAGTAGTTTCAGCTCATTGAGACATCTTACAGACTAATTATTTCATTAAGTAACAGTCTGTGCCAAAAACTTTTTGATCAACTAGCCCTAAGGGTCTAGTAAGGTCCCATTTTGTACTAGCCCTAACACAATATCACTAGCCCTAACAGAAGATTCTTTGTTAACGAGGTACAATTTTAACTAGCCCGGGGGCTAGTGACTTCAAATTTTTACTAGCCCGAGACTGATTTTACTAGTCTCGGACATAGGGCTAGTGGCTAAAGGCACAGACTGAAGTAATATGACAGACTGTTGTCCCTACATTGTACCTGAATGTGTTGCATTATTTTCAATGCTGTTACCTGATTAACACTTTCCAGTCGGAATTAATTTTGTACAATTCCTTGTTTTCAAAGCTTTGCAAAATTATGCAAATTAGGTCAAGTAGAATTAATTATCTGGTTTTCAAATACCGCCACATGGGCAAAAACCTGGCCGCTGGCTTGTATTTATTGCCCCCCACCCCCCCCCCCAATAATACAATGATAACAAAATCCACGTTTAAATTTTTCCGCTTTTTCACTTGAATTGATCAAAGAGAGACAACTCAAATTTCATTCGAAGCTCTCTTGATTTTTCATCATCTTTGAAAAATCGCTACTTCCGGTATATATTCCCAATGGTTTTGTCAACAACAAATGAAAGTTGATTTCGCCAACACTTTTGACAGAGATCCTCTAATGCAGAATCTCGAATGTTTTGAACTCCAGTCTGAGAAGGGTCTCCCTATATCTAAACTAGAGGCTCAGACACTGAGCCTGTATCGCTCACCTGACAAAATGCTGAACAGCAGGATTTTTCGATGTTCTGTATGGTGGCCATGTTTTTTATGTGAATTTCCCATAGGGCCAAAATAAACTTTGTTCTGTGCTGGCGGCCATGTTTTTCATTGGATCAGAACAAAATGAGCAATCTTTGTTAAGGACCTTCAGTTCATCATTCCTGTAAAGTTTGGTTGAATTTGCCTCAGCGGTTTCAGAGGAGAAGAAGAAAATGTAAATTTGCCCATAGGGTCCAATGTTAAACCTTAGTTCCGCGCTGGAAGCCATGTTTTTTATTGGATGGAAACGAAATGAGCAATCTTTGTAAAGGACCTTCCAAACATCATTCCTGTAAAGTTTGGTTGAATTTGCTTCAGTGGTTTCAGAGCAGAAGATGAAAATGTGATTTTTCCCATAGGGTCCAATGTTAAACCTAAGTTCCGCGCTGGCGGCCATGTTTTTCGTAGGATCGGGACAAAATGAGCAATCATTGTAAAGGACCTTCCTTACATCATTCCTGTAAAGTTTGGTTGAATATGCTTCAGTGGTTTCAGAGGAGAAGAAAATGTGAATTTTCCCATAGGGTCCAATGTTAAACCTAAGTTCCACGCTGGCGGACATGTTTTTTATCGGATCAGAACGAAATGAGCAATCTTTGTAAAGGACCTTACATACATCATTCCTGTAAAGTTTGGTTGAATTTACTTCAGTGGTTTCAGAGGAGAAGATGAAAATGTGAATTTCCCATAGGGCCAATGTTAAACTATGTTCCATGCTGGCGGCCATGTTTTTTATTGGATCGGAACGAAATGAGCAATCTTTGTTAAGGACCTTTAGTACATCATTCCTGTAAAGTTTGGTTGCATTTGCTTCAGTGGTTTCAGAATAGAAGAAGAAAATGTGAATTTTCCCATAGGGTCCAATGTTAAACCTATGTTCTGCGCTGGCGGCCATGTTTTTTATCGGATCAGAACGAAATGAGCTATCTTTGTAAAACACCTTCCATACATCATTCCTGTAAAGTTTGGTTGAATTTGCTTCAGCGGTTTCAGAGGAGAAGATGAAAATGTGAATTTCCCATAGGGTCAATGTTAAACTATGTTCCGTGCTGGCGGCCATGCTTTTTATTGGATCGGAACGAAATGAGCAATCTTGGTTAAGGACCTTTAGTACAGTACATCATTCCTGTAAAGTTTGATTGAATTTGCTTCAGTAGTTTCCGAGGAGAAGATGAAAATGTGACGGACGACGGACGCCAAGTGATGGCAATAGCTCACACTGACCCTTTGGGTCAGGTGAGCAAAAAATCTGTCATTGCAATCACTGGAAGGGGATCCCACTATCATTTTGCTCATTGGAAGAATTTATTGTTGTAACTTCCTTGATAGATTTGCCTCTGTCTAAATGGTCAGTGTATCTGACTGTAACCCCTCCACTTGTACTGCTGTCACCAACTTGTGACCAAGTAAATAATACAAATACACCTTTTTTACCAGATCTCATTGGATCTAATCAAGGTTCATCAATTATACTCCTGTCTATAAGGTAGTCTAATTCAATTTTTTCCAGGAGTTTCTTTAAGGTGATATATCCTGGTGAGGTATATTGGATCTGTCTTTTTTTTTACCTGTTTCATGTCTTTGATGATTGCAGTTTGCTTTGACTCCAAGATTCATAATACATACTCCATTGATGGTATGATCAATATACATTTTTCTTTTCTGTGTGGTACTAATGTGATGCAGGGACTATACATGTACTGTCCTTGTGTGATGTCTTTGCTTTTTGTGTTTTTCATTGTCTTTGGCATATTCATTTTTTTTTACTTGTGGTTTTGTTCTCTCTTACTTTTATATACTCTATCATATTTTAATATTTATTCATAAAAGCTGAAAAGTTAAAGATGGAGTATGGATGAGCCTAAGAATGGACAAGTATGCATACAAAATAAATACAAAAATTAAATACCCTCCCTCCCTCACCATTTTTTTAAAGTCATCATCTTGGATGCAAATGAGTTCACCTGGCATCTCATGCATATTCAAACATAGGTAATCAACGATTACAAAGTTTGCCTCTTCATTGCGCATGGACACATCAACCCAATTTTGCCAAGGTGCTGACCTACCATCTGAGATGCATGCATCCACATGATAAAATGATCTTGCAATGAACATAGACTCAAGATCTTAACTCCGATGTGAACTTGAATGCAAGTCGATCATGTGGAAAATATGGGTCAAAGTGACCATATTTTACCTGGATGCTGACCTACTGCCGAAGATGCATGCACATGCAAGGCAAGATGATCCTACCATGTACAGATACTGAGATATGAACTCGGACGTAAACTTGAATGCAAGTTGATCATGAGGGAAATATAGGCCAAAGTGACCTAATTTTGCCTTGATGCTGACCTACCACCAAAGATGCATGTCCACCATGTACAGTCACTGAGATATAACTCGGATGTAAACTTAAATGCAAGTCGATCACGCTGGAAAAAAAGGTCAAAGTGACTTATTTTGCATGGATGTTGACATACCACTAGAGATGTGTGCACATGCAAGGTAAGATGATCCTAGCATGTAAAGGTACTGAGATATGAACATGAATGTAAGTCGATCATGCGGAAAATATAGCTCAGTGACCTAAATTTGCCTGGATGTTGACCTACCACCAAAGATGCATCAACACCCAAGGTCAGATGATTCTATCATGTAAAGTTACTGAGATATGAACTTGGACATTAAATTGAATGAAAGCCAATCAAGCGGAAAATATAGGTTTAGATTAAACTTATTTTATTGCTCAAAAGCAAAGGGATCGGGCACAAGTTATTACAACATTATTATAAGCCCTTTCCCTACAATTTACAACATAAACAAGTAATAAATATAAAATAGCAGCAATGTTAATACAATATACAAATTGATCTGTTTTGTAGTAATTAACTATATAAAAGAAAAGAAATAAATATAAAATACTGAAATCAATGAAACTTAAACCATTGTAGTTACATGATAAAATATACGACTACATGTACATACTTGAATAAAGAAATCGCATGTTTTGAGAATTAAATTAAAGAATAACAGAAATAAGATAATAAACATGAGAAAAAAGAAATAAAAAGAGAAAGGGAAAATCTGCAACATCTTATCAATCATATATCAATCAATCAAATCTATGACTATTGTATATAAAACTTTGGACCGCTGTAAATATATCGAAATTTTGTACAATAGTAAGATCAGTATTTCCACAGAGAATTATATTTATATCAATATTTCCATAAATTCTAAGAGTTAAAAGTAGATTCTATCGAATATCATTATATACTGGACATTTAAGGAAAAGTGACTAACATCTTCACGATCTGCACCACATACGCATCTAGGATTATCTTTGATACCAAATCTATATAAATCATAATTCAAACTGCTATAGCTATACCTCAACTTAGTATGAATAATATTCAATTGTCTACGACCAAAACCGTACCATAACGGAACTACATATTTAACACTTAGAGACCTTTTAAAACTGTTTATAGTATATGAATTTCTTTTACATAAGTCTAAAGAGTTCCATGCACGAATAGTTGATGGAAAGAAACTAGAGTTTGTAAGAGTCAATCTATAATTTGGAATAGTATAGTCCTCACCATTTCGGAATGGATAATTAGATATATCATTTACTTTAGGGGTAGAATATCCTGAAGATAAACGGGGGCACTATTATTTGATATATTATAAAATAAACATAAACACCTTCAACTACGCCTGTCAAATAATGTCTCCCACCCAGTTTCTAAATATAAAGAATCTCTACTAGCATAAGATGGTAAACCAGTTACTATCCTTGCTGCTTCTAATTGTAGTTTTTCCAATTTATCAGACAAATCAACACCACAGCCATTCCACAATTCACATCCATATTCCATCACTGGTCGTATGAAAACAAAATAGATTTTTTCCAATGATTTACGACTGAGAGTAAATTTAAGTTTCCGCAGAACAGATAACTTTTTATTCACACTTGAACAGATATTATTAATATGATATGCCCATTTACAATTTTCACTGAAATATATTCCCAAATGTCTATGATTTTCACATGGCTCTAATTGGGAACCCTGAAAATACAAATTGATATCATCACTAGACAATGTATTGGATATAAATAAAAAATTTGGTTTTATTTGGATTAAATTTTATTAATCAAGTATTAGCCCATTCATTTATTTTTATCAAATCTCTATTGATTTGAGTTTCTTTTATTTGTTGTGACACCGAACTATACGAAAGTGATGTATCATCTGCGAAAAGCCGCGTTAGAGATTCAAGATTGTCTGCAATATCATTTATATAAATGATGAATAAAAGAGGCTCCAAACAGAGCCTTGAGGAACCCCGGCTTTAAGATACTTCACAGAAGAGTATGAATTTTTTATAACAACACATTGTTTTCTGTCTGTCAAGTAACTTCCAAGCCATTTTAAGATATTACAATACATACCATACGACTTAAGTTTTCTCACAAGACCCTTTATCCATACCCTATCGAAAGCCTTAGAAATATAACAAAAAACTATACAAGTGTGTTTCTTGTCCTCAAGTGCCATGCATATATTATGATAAATTTCTAGAAGTTGATGTGTAGTGGAATGACCGGGTGTAAATCCTGATTGAAATTTGTACAAAAGATTATTAGTTAATAAGAAATTAAAAATATGTTTAAACAGTACCCTTTCAAAGACTTTACCGACTGTACTTAATAGAGCTATTGGTCGGAAATTAGAGGGTAATTGTTTTTCACCTGACTTAAATAAAGGTATTACTACAGCAGTTTTCCAATTGTCAGGGAAATTTCCGGAAGTAAGCGAGAAGTTGAATAATATTTGAAGAGGTCTACACACAGCATTTGCAGTACCTTTCAACATATGGTGGTTTATACTATCTAAGCCTGATGCTTTACCTAACTTTAAAATTTTGATAATATCTAAAATTTCATTATGTGTAATAAAGACATTAAGTAGTCGTTCGTCCATTCTGTCCATGAAAGGGGGAGGGTCAATTTGATCGTCATTCAGGTCAGATATGGAGCAAAAGTAATTGTTTAGTAGTTCTGCTTTGTCAAGGTCGGTATAAACTAAAGAGTCACTCTCGGTATCAAATAGGGGTGGGATTTCAATGCTCTGACTAGAATTTGTAAGTTGTTTTATTAGTTTCCAATATGCTTTAGAGTCCGATTTTGAATAATTGTCGATAAGACCATTTACGTTTTCAAAGAATACAGTTCAAGCATATTTTTTCATGTTATTCACTTTATTTCGTTGTCGCCTAAATTTTAAGATGTCTTTGTTTCTGTTCGTCCATTTCATTATTTTATGTAGTCTGTCGCGTTGTCTTATTTCACGTTGAAGGTCAGAGTTGAACCATGGTTTGTCATTGGGTCGAATTGTTAGTTTTCACGGGTATACAAATTTGAGCAAACTCAAGATACTTGTTTGTAAATAACTCGCACGCCTCATTAATATTGTTACAATTTTGAAATACAACTTCCCAGTTGTATTGATCTATTAAAAGATTAAACCGTTCAAAATCTGCACGTTTGCAATTCCATACCTCGCGGGTATAACTACGTTTAATATTAATCGGAATTACAATATTAGCATCTATACCATAATGGTCACTTATTTCGTTATCAACAAAAACGACTGAAGATTCAGAACAATTACACGCATTGCTTAACAAAACTACATCTAATAGACTTGCTCTTGTGTTACATACCCTGGTTGGTTCATTTATTACATTTTTAACTGAAAATCTATTCATCACATCGATTAACTTATGATTTTTTACAACTAGGAGATCGACATTTAGATCACCAACTATACACAAGTATGGCGACACATCAAGTGCTCTTTCAATAGAGTTCTGTAAATCATACCAATATCGCTCACAACAAGTTAGAGACCTATATGTTTTACATATATGAAGAATAAGATTGGGAAACGATACTCGTAGCCAGATATTTTCGCCACTTTCGAATTCAAGGTCAAAAATCCTCGATGCGCATAAGTGATTTGCGACATACACTAATATGCCTCCGCCATAAAAATTCCTATCGACGCGGTAAGGTTGTGAAAAGCCCGGTAAACTAATATCATTATTGCTAACATTTCCGTCGTGATGAGTTTCCGTCACACAAACAATATCATATTCAGAAGCAATGTCCTCTAAACCTTTTAATTTATTTCGTAAACTTTGTATATTCAAGTGAAATACAGACAAACAACTTTTATTCAATTCCGATTCCGGTCCGGGATTCAATTCGACATCACCGCATACCATTAATAAAATCAGAAGCAGGAGTACAATATTTACATTTTTGGAGTAAGCCTGCAAAAAACACAAGAGAACAGTTGCCGACGTCGCCTTCAGTGAGATTTTTAGTATCGACATAATATCTAAAAAGAATGCTGAAATACTTGCAGATCTCAATTTTTTGCTATGTTTTATAAATCCATTAGTCTTACCATAAAATAACCCAGTTGTAATTCTATGAGTCATAAAATCAGCCATTATCTAAAGACAGAAGTGACATATGATGGTTCAAAATACAACTAGGTTTAAATGTATAGAAATAGATTTGATTGATGTTGCAGAAGATAAAAACAGAAAAAAAATACAAAAAACGACAGAATAAATATAACAAAACACTGTACATTCATAATGGTTAATTTCTTGGACACATTGAAATATGTGGACAGCAACATAATTTAGACAACATCAGTATATCGAAAAAGTTTGTTGTTTTGTGTATTCAACATATGTGAAAATATAGGTCAGACACCTTATTTTCTTAAGAGGCTGTGAGATTACCCAGGATGCATACATACTTTGATGATCCTACCCAACATAGTTACCAAGATATACACTTAATGCGGAGGCAGACATAGACATGGATGCCGGAGGTACTCCAATAGTCCTCAACTTCATTGAGGCGAACTAAAAATCGTGATTTTTTTTTATACATCAGAAACAAAGCCAGATAGTGCAGTGGTGACACCCGACATGAACAAGTATATTTGGTGCAAGACATGTATTGTAATAAAACTTAAGATTGACTAGGCAGGGTTTGCCTAAAACTTTGAACTGGGGTAAATCTACTTTTTCAGTGTAGTGCAAACATTAGGTGTTACAAAATTACAATCGCATTATTCATTAATAATCATGTAGTGATTTTTTTAGTGAACTCTTTTCAAAAACAAATAGTTTGTAAATTGTATGCCACAAGATATAAATAGAAAAGTCCACCAATCAAACAATTATTGATCTATTAATAAGATCACAATGTATTTGGTCTGTTGTACCTATTTATGTTTTGGAATGATCAAATCCTGAATATCAGGCATCTCCGCCCAGTCAACCTAAACTTTTCTTACAATATCATTGCCCAGCAATTGGCCATTTCAGAAACTAAAGAATTGTGTTTGGCGTTTGCATTAAAAACTGTGGTGTATAAACAATCCTCTTTCAACCAATTATGTTATTTATGCCCTTGACCAATCAAAAAATTTTGGTGAAGGCTTTACCAACAACTGCATTAGTTTCTGAAATGGCAATACCTATCCCTTTGTCCAGTATGAAATTATTATAATATTAATTAGACTATATTTATACTCCTCATACGCTACTTCGCGGTTAAGCAATGAATTCATTTCATTAGATGAGTACCTTTTCACACCTCTATCTTCTCTCCTGTCACTTCTCATTCTGGTGTCTCTTCTATCACCCTTCATTTCTCTTCTATCTCTTCTCATTTCCAGCCTTCTTCTCCCTGAATATCTGAAAACAGAAAAAAACAAGATGTGTTTGTGAAACACTACATATGCCCCCAGCATCTCTTTAATAAGTTTAACAAATTTGAAATAAATATTTTGGTAAGAGTTATCCTTCTTCACAAACAAAACATATGAAAATGGATCCTTAAGCACACAATAATTTCCAAAATAGCATTTAATGAAATATGAGACAGTAAAGCTGAGTTAGTATAAAGTATGTCGTTTTTCATACATTATACTTCAAAGAAACAATTCTCGCAACGCCGTCTGTGCCTTTAATCACTAGCCCTACGCCCGGGACTAGTAAAATCAGTCTCGGGCTAGTAAAAATTTGAAGTCACTAGCCCGGTGGGCTAGTTAAAATTGTACCTTAATAACAAAGAATCTTCTATAAGGGCTAGTGAAATTGAGTTCGGGCTAGTACAACACAGGACCTTACTAGCCCCTTCGGGCTAGTGAATGAAAATGTTTTTGGCACAGACTGTTAACTTAAGACTTAAATTTTGACCTGTGACCTCGACCTTTGACCATACCTAATCTTTTGGGGCATATTTATGTCGTTCTCAACTAGACCTATACACTTGCCAAGTATGACAAGTCTATATCTTTAATAGTTTAAAAGTTATAGACAAGGATTAAGTTCGGACGCACAGACAGATAGACAGGACAAAAATAATTTGCCCCCATCCTCGTTCTGGGGGCATAAAAATAGGGGTGTAAAAATACTTTTTGGGCAAAAGATACATATTGCTATATTCTACCTGCATTACGATTCATACCGTGATACATTTTATTACTATTTTGTCCTTACAACTCCATCGCCATTACAACTGAGCTCGCTCATGACATCGTGGAAAACACAGGAGATTGAAATAATCGGAATAAATTGCACGACTTATTCTATAAAACATAAAATTTTTCATAAGTACAAACATGTATGTTATCTTGGATAAAAACAAACGATGGCAGACTTTCCCGGAAGTGAACGGCTTAAACAAGAGCCATAATTTTCCAAGTAGCAAATGTAAACCATTTCATTTATTTGGTTTAGTTCCATTTGCGAGTCCAACTTTAGTTTAAGGCTGCTTTTTTGTTGCAAATGGGATTGTCTTTAAAGAGGGGGACTACTGCACAAGATTTACATACATGTACTAATATTAGTAATTATTGTTGTGACGAAATTTCTAAAGGCAAGGACGTAGAAGTATTTCCCCAAAAAAAGGAAAAACATAATTGACGCAAGAAGAAAAAAAATTAGAAAAAATGTAATTTTTCATGAACTTTGCATAGTGACTTATAGAGAAAAAACAACGAAAAAGCTTGATAACATCAGCTACAGTAATATGAAAAACATAGAGCAGATGATGATCACTTGTGTTGACATGCATTGCTAATTGAAATCTCTCGAACCATTAAATATGAACATGATGGCTCTTGATCATATGACAGAAAATGTGACAAATTAACAAGAGGCTCTCAAGAGCCTGTATCGCTTACCTGGACCATGGCTGACATAGATAAAAGGCATTTCCAATACGAAAAACGAAACATAAAATTTAGCAGAATACTTTTTTTTTCTTGACAACTGAAAACTCTACCATCCATTAGAACGCATAACAGAACACCATTCAAAAAAAATTTGGGCAGGGGTTCCCTTATAATCAAGGTAATACATATTGCTGAAATTAAAATATTCAGACCACAATTCAAATAAAAATTAAAAAATTTGGGCAGAGGCTCCCCTTAAAATCAATAGGGCCAATGTATAAACTATGTTCCAGATGGTGGCCATCTTGGATGAGGTACAGACTTGCCCAATACATTTTTTGGATGGGACCACTTAGGACCCTTGTGGCTTAGTTTGGTTCTAATTTGACTAGTAGTTTCTGAGAAGATATTTGAATGTATTTTCCATAGTGTGCAATGTTAAAACTATATTCCCGCTGGCGGCCATCTTGGATAAGGTACAGACCTGCCAGATACCTTTTTGGAAGGGGCCATCTAAGGACTATTGTGGCTTAGTTTAGTTTTAATTGGACTAGTAGTTTCTGAGAAGAAAATCTTTGAATTTTTTTTTCATAGGGTCCAATGTTAAAACTATGTTCCCTGCTGGCGGCCATCTTGGATTAGGTACGGATCTGACGGATACCTTTTTTGGAAGGGACCATCTAAGGACCATTCTGACTAAGTTTGGTTATAATTTGACTGGTAGTTTCTGAGAAGAAGATCTTTGAATGTCTTTTCCATGGGGTCCAATATTAAAACTATGTTCCCCGCTGGTAGCCCTCTTGGGATGAGGTACGGACCTGCCAGATACCTTTTTTGGAAGGGACCATCTTAGGACCATTGTGACTAAGTTTGGTCATAATTGGATAGGTTGTTTCTGAGACAATCTTTGAATGTCTTTTCCATGGGGTCCAATGTTAAAACTATGTTCCCAGCTGGTGGCCATCTTGGATTAATTACGGACTTGCCATATTCAATTTTTAAAGGGGACCACCCAAGGACTTGTGACCAAATTTGGTTCCAATTGGACTAGTGGTATCAGAGGAGAAGATCTTCGAATGAAAAGTTCACGACGGACGGACAATGCATTACCCTATATATAAACTCAAATACCAAATTTGCAATAAATCGGCCCCGCAGTAGCTGAGGAAAGTGTAACGAAAATTTTCACTATGTTCAATAAAGAGAAAAATGGCCAAGTCCCACCAAACAGGAAGTCGATATGGTAGGATGACAAAAATCGTTTACAACGCATTCCCCCTATATATAAACTCAAATACCAAATTTGAAATAAATCGGCCCAGCAGTCACTGAGAAAAGGGTAACAAACTTCAGACGGACAGACAAGGGTATTCCAATATACACCCACTCACAAGTGGGAGTATAATTAAGATCTAAAGGTACTTCATGCAATGTATTGAAAAATAACATCACCAGTCAAACATCATAATTTAAATACAACTCATTTTACGAGACCTTTACAAAATTAATTAATTGGTTCTCGGGCAATTTTTCATTTAAATGATGAGGGAAGGAGGTATTTTTTTCTATCTTTTATATTTGCCAAAAAATAGATGAGGCAGCTTTTTACATTGTGAAAACCACCAAAAATGTAATGAGGGAGGTGATTTTTTTATTTTTATTTTATAGAAATGGCAAAAAAATAGGGTCAATGAGGGGCTTTTTTCAAGCCTCAAACTAGATGAGGGAGGGCCTGTGAACCAATAAATTATTTTTTTATGGCCTTAAATGCCAGTTTTGCAAAACATTTTGTGCAAGATAAAAGGTTTGACTGGTTTGTTAAAACTTGTAAGAATACCTATTTTCATCATTTCCTTGACTATACTGTAATCTTTTTCCCAGCTTGTCTGGTGTGTACCTGAAAGGCGAAGATTGGTAATGGCTGATTTTTTTTTAATTGTCAAACCACACAATTTCTTTTTCTACTGAATTCATAGTGTCTAGCAGTCATAATCTCAATTTCAAGATAAATACTTTGTTTATAGCATATACACTTACATGTATTAAACATTTACCAACACTTTTCAATGTGTCAACGTATTTCATATTACAAGCCTAGATGTATGTACTGACCAAAGTAATTGATCCTATGATACTGTCTCAGTCTTCACAAAATGCGTCAGTATGACGGACAAAACCGACATTTTAGCAGAAGGACCAGTAAAAAATTGTAAAGTGTCGGTCCGAATGTCTGACATTGTTCTTGGGCTAAATCACTGGAAACTAGAGGTGTTTCCAAATGGACGCCAGGTATACCCCCGCTTATTGAACCCTGAATCAATATGGCAAGTGTAAATTTAAGTGTGTGTGTGGATCCAATACAGTTGTTGACACAGTATTACTGTGGACACAATACAAGTATGGACAAAATGATATACCTCCCCCTTTTCTACTGAAAATATCAAAGATGAATTATCTCCCCTTCAAAATATCAGACAGCAACCATATTACTTCATGCACATCTTCAGCTGGTGTACTAAAACTGTGCAAACATTTCATCAAAATCAAAGCAGTGGTTTAGCAGAACATGCGCTGACAAGGATCATCCCTCCCCTTTACACAGAAAATATTCAAAGACACATTATCTCCCCTAAAAAATTTCAGATAGCAACCATATTACTTCACACACATCTTCAGGTGGTGTACTACAACTTTGTAACATTTCATCAAAATCCAAGCAACCGCTTAAGCAAACATGCGCTGACAAGGTTCGTCCTCCACCCTTTTTCCAGAAAATATTCAAAGACGAATTATCTCCCCTTAAAAATTTCGGGCACCAACTATATAACTTCATGCACATCTTCAGATGGTGTACTACAACTGTGTAACATTTCATCAAAATCTAAGCAGCCGTTTAGGAGAACATGCGCTGACAAGGTACATGGACTGACGGACAGGGTGATTCCTATATACCCCCCAAACTTTGTTTGCGGGGGGTATAATGAGGTTTCAGGCTGCAAAAAAAATGACAATCATCTGGTAGATTTAAGATTTTATTTTGTTATCGCTAACATTTCCAGTAAAAAAATTGATACAATTAGGGTAAAAAGGACTACCATGCAGACGAAACTAGAGAGTGTCGAAACTGGCGTTGTCAGAAGGGCCCCCAAATTTCAATCCTGAAACTCTGGGCAAAAGTAAAAATTAGATGAGTGTGGATTCAAATTCTGTTTGACATACTAATGTGTTGATACAGTAATTTGCTGGATACAGTGATTCCTTGAAGTTTTACCAAACTATATCATTTCTTAGCTTCAGACTAAATATCAAGTCATTTAAAGTTCAAATCAAAGTATCAGCAAAACAGAAAGTAATTCAGTGACAAACCTATAAGTCACTCAAACAATACAAATCATCATTTCCAAGCTTCACACCAAATTTCAAACCATTCCCTATTGTACAAGCCAAGAAATCTGACGAAAATTTCGGTGATAGTAAAAAATCAAAGTATCGGCAAACAGGAAGTGGACGCCTGACAATGTTGAAAATTGCTTACACAATACAACTCATTATTATCAAGCTTCAGACCAAATTTCAAATCATTCCCTATTGTAGAAGCGAAGAAATCTGTGACGAAAATTTTGGTCATAGAAAAAAAATTGAAGTATTGGCAAACAGGAAGTGGATGCCTGACAAACTTGAAAATTGCTTACACAATACAAGTCATCATTTCCAAGCACCAGGCCAAATTTCAAATCACTCCCTATAGTATAAGCAAAGAAATCTATGACGAAAAATTTGTTTAGAGTAAAAAACATAGGTAATCAACGATTACAAAGTTCGCCTCGTTGTGGCACTTTGTCGCAGCAACCCAATTTTGCCTGGATGCTGACCTACCATCAGAGATGCATGCACGTGCAAGGTTAGAT